>NW_010584790.1:0-144110 GCF_000705375.1 Tinamus guttatus | reverse complement strand
TAGTCCACCAGTATATGTGCACACTTTTACAAAAAATGTATTCTCCAGTTGAGAAGATTATGGGAATTATTCAGAAGAAAAATATTTTTAAGCTAACTAACAACAGCTCAAGTAAGATTCAGGCAGTTAATTTTGACTTCCTTTCTGTCCAGATTTGTAATGTAATTTGAACCTGCTTTGTAAACTTTGCATGCAGATGTACCAATCGAAGCATAAATTCACTCATCAGCATTTTACTATAATGATTTATGATAATGGACAAGACTAATGATAATTTACTTGCCCGTCAAAAGAATTTCTCATCCCCAGCAAGTGGGCAATTAAAACTTTGCAAAGCTGCCTTAAGGTTGGTTAATTGTAAATTGCTTCTTTTTTTAATATTCTATGAGCTTTTGCAGGCAAAATGCTTGTCTTTTGGTTTCTAAACAACCTATGTTTGCAACAATTGCTGTACTTAAAAACTGCTTTTCTGTACAGTTATTTTATCATTTGAATGGGATCTATTGATTTCTGTATTAATGCTCTACTGCATATACCTTAAAAATCTTTTGCAAGACTCCACAAGTTGTTTTTGGTGTTTTTAATAGCCCTTTCTCTGAGTTTCAAATTTGGGGAAAAACTATGTTTTGCAGCTAGTCATTTCATAAAACAAATAATGGCAGTGAAGCATGGAGAGCCCGTAGAACCCATTATCTGATATGTATGATCTCTAGGTAATGAATACAATGCAATAGTTATCACTTGCAAACTTTCATTAATGTAAGTAAGTATCACATTAGCACTTCTACTAAGATGCCATTTTCACAGAAATTTATATTGCAACCAATGGTGTTCCTAAGTGTGGATAAAATAAGATCACCCTATTCAATATTGTTTCGTTCTTTGTCCTTGGTCATCCTGAGTTTCATCTCACTTAACTGGTGCAGTCTGAAGTTTGCGTTTCCTGTCTAAATTAGCTGTCTGAGCTCCCTTTATAAGTTGCACAATATCACTCTGAAGGACTATTTGTCCCGTTTTAAAACTTTCTACAAGGTGTAATGAACCTTTTCCGCTCTAAAAACAATCCCATCTCTCTCCATTCTCCAGACTGTTGATCACACCTTTGACCCTGACTCCTGTCTACATCTTCACAGTCCTTCCTTGTGGCATCTGTCACAGATGTTGTCCCTCTGTACATGCTCCTAAAACTCTTACTCTTTGGGGCCGTTGTGCTGTGGTTCCGAGGGGAGAAGAGGGCTGAATTCAAGGATCGTCACTGTTGGGATCATACCTTAGAAGACTTTGCAAAACCAAGAGACACGTTGAGCAGAATCCTAGTGGTTCCACTGCTCCGTGGAGCCTCACACCTCATGTTTCCCAGAAGGGACCATGACCATATTCTGCTTTGGCTTCTGTCACTTATATGTATGTAACTATACTAAGGATTTAAACTCCTTTTCTTTTCCTAATCTTGCAAGGATCTGGCCAGGTCTTATTGGCCTGGCCAGGCTCATGCCTGGCCAATAAGGGGACACTTTTATTCATATGCCTGATGTCAGAGTCTGTAAACCTTGGAAGGACTAAAATACCTCCTCAAGCGCTCAGATACAAATCTTGCAACAACAAAAATTCCCCAAAGTATCAATGCTAAAGAAAGGAAGTTAGTCATTTTGGTATTAAGTGCTATATGTTAAGGACAGAAGATTGACTTTCCAGAAGGACTAACATCTTCTTGACAGATACAATTGGCCGATTTTGTCTATTCCCTTCCTTAATGGATGACACCTGTAAAAAAAGTAAATCTATTTTTAATGGATAGTCTGGCTAAATGACCCAATTTCAGGAAGAGTGCACTTTCATGAATATTTATTTAATATAAAAACACTAAAGTAAACCAGAAACTACATTCTATAAATAAAAATAGCCCAGAGGGTCAAACAATGATAGACTGGATGATATGAAAGCTAATTTAGTATAGCTTTATGCTGTGGGTTAGCAAAACAGATCTCAGCATGTAGCTGCTTCTCGGAGCAGCAGTCACTAATTCTTTTGCTACTTTTGCCCAGGCAGGAGGTT
This sequence comes from Tinamus guttatus, assembly GCF_000705375.1. The sequence continues at coordinate 142,055 of NW_010584790.1, read as the reverse complement.
GCTGTGTGTACTAAGGTACCGAGACCATAAACCACCGAATGCTGGAAAGAGGTAGCATGTTTTAAATGTGTCTTCTCGTAACTTGCTGTACAAACAGAAAGAAACAATTTTATTTTATCCATCTTAATGTTCATTTTTAGCCTGTGTTGACATTCCATTTTAAAATATGGTTTAGACAGAAGGAGCTTTTGATAAGGCATATTGAGACAAATTACAGTTATCGCCATCTCCTATATTCTTTGTAACTGGTTTAATTTCATCAGGTTGCTCCTACTTCATGCAGGCAGGTACCTCATTTTCTTCTACAACAAAACTACAACCAAGGTCATGGGTTGTCTATAAGTGGTGAAATTAATACCATAGGACAGCATTTGGGGACATACTGGCATAGTGACTCTAGTCTTCTTCAGCTCCCCTGCACAGTTAAATGAAAATCGATAGGTTTATCATTTCATATTTATATTTTCCTAGCTTGGGTATTTTTGTGTTAATGTTGTCATAATATTCTTTAGAACTACATTCTCTTGTGTCAATTTTACTTACACATGAAAGGAAGTAACTAAGTGATGGGGAGACTGGTATTAGGGCAGAGCAGAGATTCCTGCTCCAATATTCATCCCTCTTACAAGTTGAAGGACACAATCATTTTAATTAATTATTTTAATTATTTTAGCATATAATTATGTTATACTCAGAAAAGTGATATATTTAATACTATCCACCTGTGTTATTTTGCTATACCAAAATGATTCCTATAAACTGCTTGAAGTGCTGGGTTTTCTGAATTTGATGCTTTATCCATTCAATCATACACAGATAATATTATGATTTGTCTGTGTTGCCTTTCAATACACTAATATACCTTAGTTTTACTTGTGGAATCCTCAGCATTTGAACCTCAGCTTCAAATCAGGTGATAAGACCTTTTTTTTTCTTTTTTTTTTTCTTTATTTAAGATTGCTTAAATCATTACTTTTTTAGATTGAAAAAATATTAGTTTGAGTAACAACTATAACAATATATAGGAATGAGGGGAGAACTGCTTTCCTACAAAGAGACAAGCTTCAGCTAAACCATCTGGTTCCAGTCTGACAGCAACTTCTGAAGCCACTGAGATCTTGCACGTCTGTGCAGCAGGCTGGCCTGGGAGCCATTCCTTGTAAAATGCCAAGATATTGCCAATTAGGAATGAGCTTGTCATCAGTAACTTACTCCATTCAGGATAAAGTTCTCCATAGCATCTGTGCGAGCACAACCACTGCTCTATGAGAAACTGCTGACTGGGTTCGTCTTGCCTGGTGGTCAGGGAGCGGGGACATTAGCATCACCTAAAGTAGTAAATCTGTTACTTTTTTTCTTACCTTGAGCATGGAGAATACTGTATACACTGTTCTGCACATTTTAAGAAACTGCAGGTGGTACAGAAAGAAGCCACAAACATTTCAAGAGCTGGAGAATAGGCTTTATAGTGGGAGACTTAAATAGTTCAATCTGTTTATTTTATCAAAAGAAGATTGGCTGGTAGCATGATTACAGTGTGCAAGTAAATTCACAGGTAGAAAATAATGAGTATTAAAGATTTTTTTTTTTAATTCAAACATAGAAACATAGTAGAACCTAATGCTGGAATCTTAAATGAGATAAATCAACTTGGAGTTGATCAACAAATTCTAACTAGTGAGGATCATTGCCCACTGGAACAAACTCTTAAATTAGGATTCTCTTCCTCGTGATATCTTTGCAATTCGATTGTGTATTCGCTACTGAAAAATGTGTCATTGTACTAAATATGAGGGTGAATAGCAAGTTTAATGACCTGTGAGCTTCAGAAAGTTAGCCTGAAAGTCTTATGAATACTTCTGGTCTTACACTCTATGAAATCCACAAAATGCCCAAATTCTCCTCTGTTGGAGACATGCTGAGTTTGTTAACTCCTGCACGTGCTTAACCTCAGTGGGTTCCAAGATACTTAAAATCAAGAATAGGAATTTACTATTTATCAGGACTTTTTAATAACCTTTTGTGTGACATTTTACAGCAAAGTTTCTCATTTGGGAAGAACTGAGTCTGCTCACCTCTTGCTGGTCCTTTGCAGGTGGGTCTTGTTTCGTTGCTTCTGCCTAACAAAGTGTATTAAAAAGTATAAAATGACTCTTTGCCTCTGCTGAAGTCAAAGGCAAAACTCCAACAAGTTGTGGCAGGATCAGGATTTCACCTTTATATTTAGCTAATATATTTATTTTGCTATGCACTATTAATGTACTTATAAAGATTTTTATAAGTTTGCAGGTGGAAGGCAGTGGACTGCACAGCTGTGAAGAAAAGGAGGAGAATCTCTTTGAATACAAAACAGATAGCTAGAAAAAATATCATGAGATCATTTTGTAGTATGCAATATTATTTTACTTATCGTCATATTTTATTACTTTAAGGTCATGAGAGCACATTAGAATATAGGGCTACATTAGAATAAACCCTAAGTATATCTTATATGTCTGTATATATATGCTGTGCATATTTTTATTTTTAGAAATCAATAAGAGTGACTTTCTTATTTTACCAGTGTGCAACTTTTTCCTAGACTGCTGCCAGTTTTTCATTTTCAAATCCCCACTCTGCATCCTTTCTCTCGTACATCCTAATCTCCCTTTTTATAACACTGTCTCAGAGTGATTCATTTGTGACAGTCACAGAAGCATGCACTCCAACACCCACACGCAGGTAAATCTGCTGCGGTGATATATTTTAATTACAGATTTAGTCAGAAGTAATTAAGGTTTTATGTCACAAGGATAGTGGAGAGTTTTAAAAATTCATGCGGTTTCAGTCTTTGTGAGCGCGCAGTTTGTGACACAATGGCTTGCAAAACAAGAACGACCCCTCAGTGCTGTTAGATTAATTAATAGAAAGAGAATAAACTTAATGGAGCTAGAAAAGTGCAAAAAATTGTGTTTTTTCCACTGTATATCACACAGATGGAATGGTCGTCCTGGGATTGCAGCGGGGGACAGTAATTGCATTTTAATTACAGTGCTGATGGCTTCTGCTTCCTACCAGATGGAAGGCCCTTTTAAAATAGAGGCACAATAGCAAGCCTCTGCTTATTTTCTCTTCTGATGCTGGCTAACATAAAGTGACACGAGACAAAAGCTATTATGGTATGGTTTGATCAGAAAGACTTTATTGGGTACTCTTAATACTTTTTAGTATGAAGAAAATCCATTCTCTGCCAATGTTAAAAAGGCACTTCTTCAGTCTAGGAATTAAAGTGAAAATATGCAGGGAACTACCTATTACTGTGTTAGTTACAATTCTAGTTAATCACATTGTTGCCAGGCTGATAATATTTACAGGAAGGAAGATTGATACCAGAGTCATCCTTTGTTTGCAATGCTTAGCCAGGATGGTTCTCAGGACGGCACTATACAGAGCAAGGTGTGGGTTAGATTAAAGTTAACAGATGTGAAGTTTACTGCGTGTCCTTTATTCTACAAATATTGTTGTAAGCTGGCAAACACAAAAGTGCTGATTACCGAGAAACTGATGTTGCAGCGAGGGGTCAGATCTGCAAATAACGTGAAAATTACATTCAAAGCCATTAAATTGCATTAAGAGGCATACCTTTGTGGACGTGCATACAGTATTCATAAGTGAATAAATGAATTATATTTAATAATATTTCACCTTTTTGTCATACTTTAAGTGTTTTATACATTGGTGTTCTTCAGCAAGATGACCTTCCACTGTCATTGTGTCTTCTAGACTATAACCTTTGTTTTGTTTTATTGTAAAGGTATATATGAGAATCTTTTTCTTGCTTTGAATCTTAAAGAAAAAGTGCAGGTAGCAGTAAATAAATTTGCTTCCTAGTTAATATAGAACTGTTTTATTTAGCTACTTTTCTGTGCCAAAGATCACTTTCTTTAATTTGCGCATAAGAAATGCGGTAGGTACCCAGCAATAATAGTAATAATATTTAATACTCATAATAATAAAAATTAGTGCATAGTGGCTCAGAAGGATAAAACTTTTAGTCCTATGTTGCCAACGTTTCAGCTTCTTCTCGGGCAGATTCCAATTAACCCACTGCAGTCATCTCTGTATTGTCAAGGATTTATGCTCAGAAAAGAGTCACTGAGGGGGATGCCCAAAGTGTTTGCTCTAGAGGCAGTGAAGATGGAGTGAACTGGGGCAAAACTGGAAAATTTCAGGCAAAAGGAAAAGGGCAAAATTTCAGGAAAGTTTCATGTTGCTCCTTCTCCAGCTTTGTGAATTTAAATATTGGCCATAGCAGAGCATTGTAGGTAGGAGACCAAGGGAAATATTCAGTGCTTTTTTCTCTTTGCTTTTCACAAAACTTTAAGAAGTTGCTTTTGTAATACAGTTAATTTTAAGAATGGTTTACTGGCCGATTAGAAAAAGGATAAGTTGAAGAAAAGGAAAATTCCTGTCCTTAGAAAGGGGAATGGAGAAGAATTGTGGAATAGTAGTGAAATCAGCCTAACTTTGGCAGCTGGGGAGAAACTAGAACAAACTATTAGCATCTCAATTTACATGCTTTTGTGAGAATAATGCAATATACAATTAAGGTAGTTTTCCCAAGGACAAGCCCTGGCAAATTATTTTCCTTTCTTTCTTTTGGATGACAAAAGGTCTGTTTATATCACTAAGACCTGCAGGTGTGATATGTCTTGTTTTTTGGTGGGTTTTGACATGGTTCCATTAAACACACTCATACCAATCTAGTAACATATGGTCAAGAGAAAATCACAATTCTGTATTCAAAGAGTCTTATTTCACTGTGGACCTGAGAGGATGTTTGGGGTAGATCTTTTCTGAGCTGGATTCTGTGCAAGGTCTCCTGAACTGGAGACGGAGAATACCCTCGTGAGAACTGAAAGTCTTGAGTACAAAATGTGAAGTTTCTGACTAGAGAGCTGTTCCGATTGAAAAGAGAGTCAGACAAAAATGGAATTTGAGTTACTGTAATTCAGTGCAAATTCAAAAAGGGACATATTCTGGCATGTAACTGGGTGTATTGCGTTTAAGACAGATGAGATAATTATTCCAATTTACACAAGGCTGCTAATGTTAAGATGGGTAAAGTGTCTTGCTCTAGAGTTTATTTCAAGAAAAATAGAGGTAACCTGGTGAAATTGCAGGGGAGTGCAGCAAGGGTTTTAAGTTTTAGAAAACCTGACAGTACAAGAGACTGCAGGATCTTTTATTTATAAAAGACTGAGGGGTGGAGAATGACAGTTTTCTTATATGTATAAGGTTACTCTAAAAAGAGTGTACTAGAAGTGCATCTGTGAAGGGTAGTTTTGTGCTTTTTTCAGTGACTAGTGTGCGAGTAGGAGCAGATGAATGAAATAATTTCTTACGGTCCCTTACGTCTCTTCATTATTTATGGTTTTGGCTCATTTGGTCTTGTGCTCTTCCTCCTGTTAACTCTCTTTTCTTATTTATGTAAAAATCTAAAACTACATTGGCAAAAACATGTCTCCTATGAGATAAAAAAAATATATATTATTGAGAATAGTATTTCCATTAGGAATTGTGAAAGTGGAATAGAAATGTGTGTTTCATTTCGGGGCTGCTAAGAATATGGCCACAAATGTTTTTCTCTTCACACTCAATACCAGAAAAAGCACTAATATTCTGAAGCAGCCAAGAAAAAAAAACCACTACAAACTCATTAAAAAAAAAAAAGGCAAATAATTATTTGCCACAATAGACTACAAGATCTACAGCCATGGACTGGAAAAAGAAAACATGATTAAAGATATAAATTGTCACACTAACATCAAGGTTAGTGCATGCCTCGGTTAAATGCTCTCCTGGGTAAGATATGATCATATAATATCTAAGACAAGAAAAAAAAGTGAAAATCTGCCGTAAATATTTAAAAGTAAAAACAGCACCTGTAGGTAGAGAATTTTGAGGAATAATTTTATCAGATAATAATCCCAGTATTCTTAAAATATCAGATAATAATCCCAGGAATTCTTAAAAACTAATGTAGTGTAAGAAAATACTGTTTTTGTGGAATATTAGGAAGTTAAAAACATCCAGTTATGTTGGAGGATGTAGTTTGATTGTAGTATCAACAGACTTTAGAATAGTTTTCCATGAGCAGTAGTAGAACATAATAGCGTAAAGGTATTGGGTCAAAAAAGTCTGTTTATAGCTCTCTCTTGCCTAAGTGGAGAACAGCAGACTGTAAGGATTGGACAAGCTACATTACTCAGCATTTAAAAATCAGAAATAAACATTATAAAAATATTGTAAATATAATGCAGCACGAATTCTTGGAATAGTGTACATGACTTTTTTATTTATTTATTTTTTATTTGCAAAGGTCAGAAATTGCTAAGAACTTCCTGCTATCAACCTCTTTATCTGAAGATACTTTTATAGGTACATTATTTCTGGTGTTAAAATCACCATTTTTTCTCATACACTATGTGCAGAGCAGAGAATGAAGATGACTGTACACTTGTAAGTACGTAGCTCTTTATGTGAAAATTGTAACTAATGCCGACAATAATTGTGAGGAATTTGTATGATAATGGCTTATAAATGTCTTATGTTTTCTGTCTGTATTTCAAAATTTCAAAATATAAAATTGTAAGTTTGCTTTCATGCAAAGATACATTGCAATTGCTAAAAAAAAAAAAAATTAGATCCCCAATAAGTGGGAAGACATTGGCAAAGATGATGAACATTTTTATTAAATATCTATTTAAATTGTTTACATTATGTTTCTAATCATATATAATAGAAGATTCATCTAGATAACACGATAATAGATGCTATAGAAATTAGTAAAAAGAAACAAATATTTGACATGTGTATATCCATATTTAAGCAAATTGATGATTTCTGGCACTGTTATAAATTTCTACATTGTAGAGAAAGTTTGCCAGCAAGGAACAGAAGGAGTATTGACTTTTTACTGTAATGACATTTCTATCAAATTAATTATAAATTCAGAAAATATTAATCTAATTGGAATAATATGGCTAAAAGAAAAATAGATTTTATTTTCTGACAGTTTAATGGTTGACAAAAAAGGAAAAGGCTTGAAATACCAGTGAGAATTAGAGAAAATAATTGTTAACATTATAATAATTCATAGGAATATTATTGGAAAGTATTGAAAAATAATGTATTTGCCTTATTAAAACTCCATCTGACAACTGTAGAAGTAATTTATTTCTTATTAGTAACAAATAAAATAGTATAAATAAATAATAAATAAAAGGTATATAGTTTGAATTAATTGATTATCAAGATATGCATCCATCAGCAATCTATCACATTTATAATATTGGCACTACACTATAAAAATGTTAATAAGCAAATTAAAATAGGATTCACCTTCCTGTCACATTTGGATTTGCTAAATTAAAGAAAGAGCATTCTAAAATAGATTTTACCGCTTAATTTTCAAACGTGAGATACTGTAAGATTGCAAAGAGATGCCTCTAAGTGATAGGAAATGACTATTTGCCAGGTTTGTAGGAGCCTCAGGCAGACGCATAAGACAAGGCTCAGTGCTCAGCTATTCCCTGCCAAATCCAGGGTAACGTCCAGCTATTTCCTGCCAAATCCAGAGCTGGGAGAAGGCGGATGGGCACAGCGTGGGAAGCTGAGGTCTATGGGCATGCCCAGGGCACAGGATTTAGATGCATTTTATTGTTTGCATCCCATTGAGGTGGTAGCGATCTGAAAATGGTGAATGTTCTGATGTCGATGTCATTTTCTTAGCTGGTGCAGAGTCGATGCATCTGGCAAATATAATACTGAGTGCTCTTGACCCACAAGTGTTCCCTTCATTATTCATTGGCTCTTATGCCTCCCATGTAGACATTTTCATAGCATTGTGCTAAGAGACACTCCAATGGCCTTTATCACCATTGTTGTATCGATTGTTAAAGATGGAGACGTACAGGTTGGGACAGGACACCTTGGAGACCTTAAGCTTGGCATGTGGATGATTCTTGGGGTGCACCACTTTATAGGATCTTTAAAGGAGCTGCTATGTGACTCTTAAGACATTGGATGGTCCTCATATTTGTGCTCACACAACCTCATGTAAAGTGTGGTGTACTGAAGAGTTCTTGGGGAATGGAGTTTTCTTCCTCCATTGAATGAGAAAACTACAGAACTCCTTGTTGGTTGTCACTGCATATTCATTGCTGTGCTAGTCGTGCATGTTCTATTGCATTTGTGTGAGATGTTTGTCTTAGGCACTCACATAGATGTAGTGCAAGAAGGAAGACTCTGTGCAGCACGGTTCCTTAAGGACAGTGCAACAGACTTCCCAACTCAGGTCCTTCTTCTGAGTCAGGTATCTTTGAACCATGAAAGGGGACAAAAGTTTCATTTTAAGCAGCCACTGGAGGTAGTAAGCACAAACTCTTCATACATTTTCAGATAAGTGATCCAAAAATGAATTGAAGTGTCATGCCTCAAAGGTGCCTAACCAAGCAATTTTGACTTTTGGGAACTGAGAAACAGATTGGCTGATCCTTAATTTTAGGATGGGCTTTCCATGCTTTCAACTCTGTCAGGTTTTGGACATTTTGAGGTAACTAGAAATTGATTAATCTCTCTGCAGATTCTGGTTATGACTTTTTTTTAAAAAAAATGCACCATTAGCAAAAACAATATGAGACTTGTTTTCTGTTAGACCTGGAAAAAGGAAAATAATTGGTGAAGTTTCTATTATTACAACTTTATCTTGAAAGACAGGTAGTATGCAGACAAAAACGGTTTTCTCTGTTTATGAACAGTAGGTGGGTAGAACAGAAGAAATTTGGCTTTGGTGTTAACTATAAAATAAAACGAATGCTGCTCTAAATTCTTTGCCCTCCTCCAAAGAGCTCTTCTGGGCCTTTGGCATGCTGTGGTTAGGCCCGCACACACCAGTTCCCAGGAGCCTTGTCTTTTATCTGTGTTTTCTAAAAATACATATACACTCGATTATCTGTCCCTGTGCAGGAGTTAGCTTTCCTGCAGGTTTTTATAAACAGCAGTTCTTATTTTGTGCTCTGTGTAAGGATGGAAAGTATATTAGAAGGGACTGATTTTAAAAGCAAACTGTAGTCATGTAATGATAACTTACAGAGAACCTGTGATGGCAGTGTTAACTCCTCCCTTACCTCAAACCCTCATGCTTTTGGTATACAAGAATTCCAATTTGTCCTTCCATTGCTTTTGCAAAATCTATTACCATATTACTAAATATATGGAAACTAAATGTTCTTTCTCTTTTTCATCTCTATCACATAATAAAGATAGTGTCAGAGTTGCATAGAAATGCATCTCTTTTCCAGAAATGTATATTTATTTAGAGAATCATTTGCAAACACTCCATATGTTTATGGATGTGTATCATCCATATGAGCCATATGCGTATGTGTATATATGTGTACCCATATGCGTATGATCCATATGTTGGTCACTGAAGCAGGCAACCCCTGTCTAAAGGAGGCCGGCATAAACAACACTGTAAAAATATAAAAGGCATTTATCAGAGAGTAGCTAAATGAACACTACATAATGAGAGAATGATAAACTTCTTTCTATTAATTATCTCAAATAATGATTATATTGGACAAAGCACTGAAAGAAGACTCAAAAGATCATACCACCAGCTAGGGCAAATTTACTTATCTTCTTGCCTCAGTTTCCACATCTATAAAGCGATGAAAATGCTATTTTCTGCCTTCATAAAAAAAAATTGTGATTTAATGTTGAACAATGCCTGCATGAAGTGAGTATCTACTGAACACAGGAAAAGAAAACCAAGGTGAGACATTGTGTCTAACAACTTTCCAGAGTTTCCTGAGGGACTGTGGCTATATAGATTGCAGTCCACACTTTATAAGTGCCACTAATTGCTCCCAGTTTATTCTTGAACCTATAATGGCTATACATTGGCTATACATTAATTTGATTTATTTACAGAATGAATCAATGTATTCATGTCTGTATCTCAAGCAGAGTAGTTGTATTATCCAATTAAGAAATAAAGTATTTTGATTCTAGGGAAAAACAACTTCAAAAGTTATCCATCGCTCTTCCTTTGTCATTTAGTATTGGCATGCTGATCCATCATTACATCACACAGGATGGGTAGGACAAGCATTCTTCACCAGCATGATGGGCACAATATATCATTCTCTTTTTCCAACAGATCCTACATAGATTTAGTGCTAAAAATAGAAAATCAGACAGAAAACCAGACAGAAAATCAGTTCCACACTACTCATTCCCATGTCCTAGCCCAGTCAGTCAGAGCGGTTATTTAGAACATCTTACACAGTAGGTCTCACAAACTCAATGAGCTTGACAAGCACAGACAAAATAGAAATTATGACATATGAAAGGCCTTGCAGGATTATGTTGCTGCTCACAACAACTTCTCTACATTTTACCATTTCCTGTTTGATTTCTATCTTTCCTTAGTTTTCAGAATTGCTAGGCCAATTTATTATCAATATTTTTCTGGTGGTATACCTAAAAATAAGTTAATGTAGGTCAGTCTCTGTTCTTATATATCTCAAAATCTTAGCATTAAGTAATATATATTACCAGGAACTTATAGAGGACCCTTTCAACTGTGGTATGTATTTAAGTGAAGAATAGGAAAAAAATAATCACTTTATTTATTATGATCCAAATAATGTTTCTTTGGTAAATATCCACAATAAAACCACAGAATCACAGAATCATTAAGGTTGGAAAAGACCTTCAAGATCATCAAGTCCAACTGTAAGCTTTTCAGCACCGTGGCTGCTAAACCATGTCCCTAAGTGCCTCATCTACACGTTTCTTGAACATTGTCAGAGGCAGTGACTCCTCCACTTCCCTGGGCAGCCTGGTCCAATGCTTCACCACTCTTGCCATGGAGAGATTCTTCCTAATGTCTAACCTGAACCTCCCCTGGCACAGCTTGAGGCCATTTCTACTTGTCCTATTGGTAGTTATTCTGGAGAAGAGATAGACCTCACTACAACCTCCTGTCAGGTAGTTGTGCAGAGGGATAAGGTCTCCCTTGAGCCTCCTCATCTCATAACTAAATAACCGCCGCTCTCTCAGCCTCTCCTCATAAAGTCTGTGCTCCAGCCCCTTCACCAGCTTCGATTCCCTTCTTTGGACACGCTCCAGAACCTTCAGGTATTTCTTGTAGTGACAGTATTTGAGAGGCAGCCTTACCAGTACAAAGTACAGTACTTCCCTGGTCCTGATGACTACACTGTTCCTGATACGATGTGTAAGAAGAGGTGATAATTGTTGCTAAAGAAGAGGTCTCCAAACTTTGCCTTGGTTAGACCACCATGATGCTACAGTAAAAGCTGTATTTAGCATTCTTATGGAAGTGTATTTGTTATTTTAGTCAATTGCATTGAAATGGAAGAAGAATATGCATCATAGGGTGGTGGTTAATGTTAAATACAAGCTGTAGTCTTAAGTCTTGACACTGGTCAGACTGTGTTTCATTTCTCCCTCTAATTTTTGGGCTAATACATTATTTAAAGCCAAATACCTTTGTTTGTGTGCTAAAACCAGAAATAGGAAAAAAAATCCCTGGCTTTTGATACAGTTCTAGAATCAAAGACCGAATGTCTGTATGCAAGCATTTATTATGGATGATAGGTGTGGTGAATTTTGTCTCATGGATTATAATGTTAAATATCTCTGTCAATATGCGTATCAGTTAGGTTCTTCATATGTGCTAGTTTATATGCAGAATGATAATGTCACATTCATTTCTTGGCTTCAGTGCATTAAAATTCTCAACCACAATGACTCATTAATGACTTTATTACCCTAATAGATTTCAGTGAACCCCAGTAAAAGAATGTTAACTGCCACAAGTAGATTTTTAAAGTTTAGATATAATAATCCCTAGTTAAAATATTTAATTGTTTTAATATTGTGTACTCTCTAGACCCTACATAGAACATGTATTTAAGGAAGTGACATATAAATGAAGAATGATATTCTACTCACAGAGGTTCAGTCAAAATGATACATCCATTACTATTAGAAATGGGTTACAGTCAAATTTCCAGCAAAATTTAACTCATGAAGGTTGAAAGAAAAAAATCCTGTCTTGTCTCTGAATAAAATTAACTCTTCCCTCTTCCTATCTCCTACCATTGCTAGAAAAAAAGAGAACAACACGATGCAACCTCCTCAGAGGAAGGAACAAGACAAAAAAGGGATCACAACCTAGACCATAGGGAGCAGACATTCACCTGCTTTGGGACCTGATCGGAATAATCCTATGGAATATAGCCCTTGAGAGCAATGGGGTCCTGCAGAACTGGTTGATTTTCAAGGATCACTCTTCCCGGACCAAAGATAGTCCATCTTAACAAGCAAGAATTCAAATAGAGGCAGCATGGATGAAGAAGGTGCTCCTTGCAAAGCTCAAACATAAAAAGGAAGCAGAGTAGAGGTGGAAACCAGGGCAGGTGACCTGAGAGAACCATAGAGACATTGCCTAAGCATGCAGGGATGGGTTAGAAAAACCACAGTCCACCTAGAGTCTGGCAACGAGGGACAACAAGAAAGGCATCTCGAAGTACAAGCTGTTCAGTTTGAGCTTTCTGAGACATAATAAGTAAATGCTTCCACTCTGTTGAATAAAACTGAAACAGTAAGATGCTAATATTTTAGTTTCCAAATAGTATGTGTAGGATGTGTGTGTTTTTTAAAATTAGCCTGTACAGACCTGATACACCAGGACTGGAAAGAAGAATAGTTTAAAAGTTTAAAATCTTCAGAGGGCTACTTTAAGGCCATGATGATCTTTGTGAGATATCCTTTTCATTTAGAAAGCAGTGGCTTGCAATCTGCTGTGGGAATGATTTTGAACAGTTATTTAAGGTAGATCCTCTGTGTGCAAGAGGACAGTTTTAGAGAACACAGGTGGAGATCTAGAGCAATCCATACATCAATGACCTCTTCAGGTTTCAGGGATTCTTTGGGAATGTCTCTCTGCAACAGTCCCAAGGACTGATGAAACAAAAGGTCTGCCTTAGACAAGTCTTCAAAATCCCACAATGTTTATGGCCACTCCAGAACATGGGAGACAAGTAATGGCCTCCCTCCTGCCTGCCAGTTATAGCTTCTTGTTGATGCCACAAGGAAAGGAAGCGCTCTACTTAGCGCACATTACTTATTCATATGTATCTTAAATATTAATTGTTAAAGAGGCAAGATGTATAAGCTAATAGCCAGCAGTTAATATGAAGTCTTTTCCTTGATTTTAGAAAACAGATAACTTAGGTGGCTTATGCCACTAGATCTGTATCATTGTGGTGCCCTTGTGACCTGGTTAAAACGACACCAATGCACACAACTGTAACCTATAGAATTGCAGATTTCTCTGTTATTAACAAAAATAAGCCCTTTTCTTTCTCCCCCATTTTGATAGCACTACAGAGTCCCTCTATATTTGGAAAAGCCAGCTAGACTGTATTTTTGCATGGTGCATCATCAACAAAAACATTTAGTAAGTTCAACTGCAAAATTTTTTTGGCTGATTAAGATGCCTGAGCCAGGAAAAGCCCAGCTTGTCATTCAGATACCAGGTTGTGTTTACATGGCTGGCAGTTAGAATAAGTCTCTCTCCAGTTGTAATTTAAGCAATTAGATAGGAACATCATTGAAAGATAATAAATGTGGAAATCTACAACACTGTATTTGCCACCACTTTTCACTATGGGACTATACTGTGAAAGCCATCAAAAAACTGCATATGTCAATCCAGAGCTACTGTTCCTATTGTGAAACATCGGAGGAAGAGTTTAAAGCAAATTTTCTTCTTTAGTGAAACAAAATGGGAATGCAAAGAAGGAAACTGCTGCTTCTTTGAGATGCTACAAAATATGTCACAGTTCAAAATGATACCATCTTTCATGTATGTTAAATCCATCAAACCCACTAAGAAAAGAACATCACTAACATTGCAGTGTCTCACATTCAAAGGTTAGATGTGCCTACAGTTTTAATTTAACCTTGTGTTGGGACAGACTCCTTTGTCCCACCAAGGAGGAAAGGGTTAAATGATCATTTCTGAGACCTGTGTTTCTGCAAGTCTTAATGAGGCTTACATAGGTAAGGCTTACATATCAGGTGGTATATGCTGGGGGAGAGGGAAGATGATGGGGGATTAGATATGTAGGGTATTTTGCTTTTCCTCACCCGAGTAAAGGATTAGTGAATTTTTTAGACTATTTGGGCTTCCCAGCAGCTCTTGCAGAAATATGAGAATTTTCTCTCTTGTTAATTGGGAATCAGCTTAGGTTTTGAAAAAAGACCATAATTTACAAAAGGATGAAAAAACCAAACCAAACCAAAAAAAAACAAACAGCTGAAACTGTGGTAGGAAAATTGTGGATAGGATCTGCACATCTGAACAGTGTGAGAGGCTGATTGTGAAATGCTGTGGAGCTGGAGACTTTGCTGTGCTGGGGGTTGCTTGTGCCAGCTTCCTTGTACAATCTTTAAATACATAATCTCATATTGTTTTCAAGTACAAGATAATGATTTAATGAGTAGTGATCCACTATTTTGTTTTATCATGTTCAATGCTTGGTCCCAGGCCACCCTATGTACTATTTACTATACAGTGTTTAAATGCTGTGCTGAAGGTGAAATAATTAAGTTCCTCCTGGGCTTTTCTGCAGTGTTTATTGCTTTAGGATTAGAGTGCCTCATGGTATAAAATAAATTGCCACCTTAACGCATGTTTGTTGAGAAGACTCTATACCTGTTCCCAAGTATAAAAAAAAATCTGGCATTTTGCTTGCGCCTAATTTGAAGTATCTGAGGCTGGATTTAAGTACAACCAGTATAGAATCCTTTCTGCTTGAAGTTTAACTTCCATTTTCTTCATTTGCAGCTGAAAGTACTTAGCCATTCTGCTAATGATATAAACAGGTTCACCTGGGAGAATCTGCTCCTAAAGTTATTTCTACTTGGAGTGAAGGTTGTGGCAGAGTGGGGTAGTTATATAAATTAGCTTTTTCTTGGGGCTTGGTGTTTGGTTTAGGCTAAGATTTTTCCATGCTGTGAGGAGACAAGTGTTTGAAGTTACGGAGGGCCTCTATTGAGGTGAGTAAGATTATAGTATTTTTTTTTTTCCAAGTTTCTTAGCAATGTGGGAGCCCAACTCCCCTTTTCAATGGTAGTGAAGTTGTCTGTGGACTTAAGTATTTTTAGAAAGTTACTTTCTCTTTTATTCTGCAATTACAGTGATATAATATTTTCTGTATCAGTGTTGAAAGATAAAGATTCTCATTTGTAAGTTGTCTGTGTGTAATATCTAATAATATCTCAAAATTCAGTTGAAAGCTATTAAAGAAATATAGCTGAATTAAATGCAATGTATCTATCTTGTGTTCAATGTATAATGGCACTTAATTTCTTGTCTATTATGTAACAAAACTGAATCCTTAGAGAAAGTGCATAATTTCAGAGGCAACATCTCATTAACTTTGCTGCTAATAGTGCCAGAATTTTTCATTTTTATATTTTTATTTGAAACACTAAAGTGAATCAGACTGTCTGAGAGAGAAAAATGCTTATTGGATTTGGAACAATAACTTCATAACTTGTAAGTGCGTGTCTCAACTCTTCTAGAACATTCTTAAAGTCTGTATTAAATGCACTGCAGACAAAGCTATGCCTTTTCAAGTACCTTATGCTACAGGCCACCATAAGTGTAACAAAACATCAGAGTTGAAAAATGATTATTTGTAAATAACTGCATGTAGTTTGGTATATTAACATACAGTGTTGCTAATAGAAAAACTCATCATTTACTTCTCAAGACTGCATCATAAAGGAAAAAATGGTACAGGCAATAGCATTTTTGAAATCAAAGAACATTTTTGTAAGTGGTTACTAATTTGTATCATGGCTAAAGTAAAAACTGCTTGATTATTTGTTTTAGCACTAAGTCTCTGTAAGAACCGTACATTAAGCTGAGGTATCTTATGCTCATTATGCAGCGGAAGGAACTACCTTGGTTAAAGGCCAGAGTATTATATAGGGCTAATTGTAATTTGTGTTGTGATTAAATCCTGCTTTAAGCTCTTGGTATAGGCAAGATCTTAGATTTTTTTTTTTTTTGATTAAACCAGAAGTTCCAAACTTGGAGAGACTTGCTGCAAGGTGCTTCCAACACCATCTGTCTCTTAATCTATGCACTACAGCTAAAATAGGTGATTCAGTTCACCCCTGTAGCTGTCTGTTCCTTTACATTATTTACTTGTTACCTGCATATTTTATTACATCTGCATGTGAGAGTTCAGTTTGTGCTGGTGAATAGAGCTCATCAGGCTCTATATCTACATTTGCAGAACTGATCTAAAACTGTTGATGGGAGTATCAGAGCAGTTATCAACAGGGAATTGTCATTAAGTTACCTGGTTTTAGGCCATCTAATGTGTGCTCTGAAGGTATTCTGTAAAGGCTAACTTTTAGTTTCATGTAATATAGATTGCAAGTGCAAGTATTGTATATCAGTGAGTTTTAACATTATCAACCACACTTCTAGTTTTAAATAATAAAATATTTTTTGAAAAATGTCATTTTTGATTAAAATCATTTTGACTGGCATTATTTATGTTCCCTCTTTTAATTCTTTATCACTTGAATCCCTCATCAACTGCTTTCTTAAACCTACTTGGGACTGAATAGCTGCCTGGGTCATCCTCCTTGCCCTTTATGCATATTTGCATGGTCTTCTAAGACTTTACGAATATCTTTTCAGCATTGTAAGGTTTATTAAAATCAACACCCGTCAATAGGCAACTTCAAAATGTTTTTTAAGGCTGCACTCTGTAAGTTGTTAGAAGTTATTGACTGAAAAATAAATATATTCTGCTTCAGAGCATTAAATTGTAATTGCTAAGTAGTAGTAAATTATTCAGTTCGACCTAGGCAAACCTATGCAAAACCCAAGAATGGCATTGGATTATTTGACCATCGTGGGTAATTCTGTGCTTTTCTCAGGTGTGTTCTGCAACACTTGGGACTGGTTCCAGCCCTGAGATTCCTAATAGTCCTTTTCTACAAAAAAGTAGAGTGGTTTCCAGCCACTCCATCTAAGATAACAAATGCCTGTCATGTGTTCTCCTATCTGTAAATTTGCATTTATGAGATTTATAAGGGGCTGCAGACAGCTCTCTAAAAAGAACTGAGAAAGAAAGGAAATAAATCCACTCCTTGTTGCTGAGTGAAGAAAGTTCAGGAAAGTACACTTTCAGTAATCCTTCATCAGTTTGCTGTGCTTTGACCTTAGCATCATTCATTTATGTCCTGACAGTGATCACATCCTTTGGTTGGATGAAGTTAAATTAATTGCATCTTTTAACATTTCCTCTCAACTCATTAGGTAATTGCTATAGAAATACAGTTTATAATATTAATTATACATACAATGCATGCAATAATATTATCTTCATACATTCCATGAGTATCTTAACTCTGAGTTAAGTGAAATGATGGTGTTGCCACTCCTTACGGAAAGGAGTTTGCCCTAAATCTTATTCTATAGGTAGGCATTTTAGTTATGAAGGAAGAGATGAAGATGATCCCTTAAGGAAAATAAACTGAGCTTTTTCTTCTTCAGTGACAATCTGCTATTGCCGTTGTCCACTTTTACACATATTTATTTTTTTAGACTGTTCACAGTGCTGTTGGAGCAAAAGGATTTACTACAGCACTAAATGAGTAATGTTATATCTCCCTAGGCTTAGGTTAGAGACCCACCTGCAGAGGAAGCAGGAGCCAGAACTATTGTCTTTCCCTTCTGTGACTTCTCCTTTCTTGTCCAGCTAATTCCCAAGTTTTTCCAAACAGTGTGGCCATCTGTCAGCCTATGGCAAGGCTACTTTCAGTTGAAGATATGACGCTTGTTATCTATCTAAATAAATATAAGTGGTACAATTATGGTGTCATGGCTTGTGTTGGTAGCTTGTGATATAGTAAAGCACAAATATCTATAGGTCATAACAGATAAGATCCTTCAAATTACTATTATTAATTTGTTTCAGGTATTGTTATTGAGTTTTTATTACTGTTTGGCATGTTGCTTCCTTAAGGAATAGGAAAAGGGCTATTTCACCCAAAGTGCTTTTCTTGTTGTGTTTTGGGTGTGTTTTTTTGTGGGGGGAGGGTGTTGGGAGTAGACAGGAAGGAACATGAATATAGTATGAGGTGCTGTATATATTATAGTGTATTTGTAATGTAATAAAACAAATTTATTTTAAATAGTTGCTTTGAATGAGAAAGGCACTTAAAAATAGTTTAACAATTTAATACAGGGTCTCTTTCCAGTACTTAACTCATTATTTGAGTCACTTTTTATGCTCTTGACAAGGGTTAGGCAGAACGTTGATTATCAGAATTTATTGCATTGCAAAAAAGGTTTTTGTCAGTCCAAAGGAACAGCTTTAATATCTATTCCTTTTCTAAAAAGTAGTCGAAATTGTTTTTCAACACACCTTAAACACATCTGGGAAGTCATTTTCAGCAAATGTAGTGTAAACTGCATCATAGACAACACTGGCTTTGCCAATATGAAGTGCATGTGCTTTTTTCAGGATTCTTCCAACCTGCCCTGTTTTTTTCCACTGTGCTTGTTTCTGTTTTATTTTAGCGTTGATTCTGCAGTACTACTCAGATGTACTCATATGAGCCCACACAGTGTGAAGTAGTGCAGGGAATTGCACAATCAAGTACATTAAATAGAATTGCACTTCCATAACAAAATATGACAGCTGTCATTTAAAATGGAGAGTTCCTTTTCCCCAAAGCCTGTTGTATTTTGAGAGAACATCAAAGGAGATCTTTTCTTTTCAAAAAACTTGAAAAATAGACACTATAATGGAGGTTATTTTAATCTAGTTTAATCACCTGTACATGAAGTGTCTTAGATAAGAACTTGTTTCTATGTTTGGTGCCACAAATTGGGGAGGAGTGCTGGTGGTAGAAATCCTAGCAACTGACCCACACTTTTATGGCAATAAAATTGAGAAGTAAAACTGGATGGGAATTTTAATTATTCCATCTGATTCTTAGAGTAACTCCTCTAGACCAGAAAACTCCACACAGCATAGACTTGAAGTCCTACATGACTTGGTGCTATGTTTGGATTATTAGGATGTATTCCAAATGGAGCATGTGCCTGAGTATCTGCCAGAAAAAAATCTAAGATAATAATAGGTGGAACGTAGGAAGTGAACTTTTTTCTGTCTTTTGGCCTTTTTGTAGTCTGTAAATAAGGTAAATCTGAAGTTCTCTACATCAAAGCATATAAGGACTTTCAAGAATATTTTTTTCTCCCTATATATGTATATGGTCTTGATTAGCAGTGGTCCCAAATTTGGCCAGCAAGATAGAATTTTTAGTATTTAGATAATTTGTGTGTGTTTTATACAAATTATAGAGCCTTGAATGTGTTAAAACACAAATAGATGCCAAAGAATTTCATACATGCATAACTCTAAGTTAGATTGGAATGATAGTACAGTCAGCCAAAAGGATATTTGGGAGCAATGAGTTCAAGTGTAAGAAATTTAAAGGCAGATCTTTTTAAACATATCAGAAGCAGAAAACTGGTTAGGCAGTAGGTAGGACTGACAAATATATGATAAATGAAGGGGTAAAGTTGTAACAGAGAAGCCAAGAATGTTGTGTTTTGCTAATTTTTGAAGAATGCTAGGGAGGCTATTGTAAAAGAATCTAAATTACTTTCAAACAAAAGTATCTATCAACTAAATTCTAACACTCTTGCTAGATGATTTTTTTAAAAATTGTGTTCTATAAATAAATGACAATATTTCTTCAGCTCGCCAAAACTGTCAAGTAAAACTAGCCTTCTTCAGCTATGTTAACTTCAGTGGGAGATTTCCCTGCATGAGGACTGTGCTGTATGAAAGTTGCCTCTTGATTGAACACATGCCCATGGACATTTTCAGAGTAATGAGAAACTTGAATGTCTATTTTCATCTTCCTGAATAACACTGAAAACCCATGTGCTGCTATTATAACTTTGCCTAAAAAGATGGAGGGGGTGGGAAATCATAAGTTGTACATATATATATATATACACACATATATATACTCACACACATATATTAGGTCATAATAGAGTTCATCCCCTTGGAGTCCAGCCTCTCATGTAAAAGTTGGAATATAGACAGACAAGTATCTGGAAAACAATATCCAAGTTACAGAATATATGGAACCTTTAGCTTTGTGAAATAATATTTAATAATAAAACATTGACTGCCTGAAATTAGGAAGAATCATTTTCATGTGGCTTACCTTTTAAAATAGTCACTTCATATAGTTGGATATTTTTTCCTGTCACACTCTAATATTAAATTTCATGTCTCTAAATTATGTGACTTGGCTTTATTTTCCTCAGTCAGAGCCTTTAATGTTTGTTATTGATTCATGCTAAAAAAAGGAATTGATGAAAGGCTTCTTCAGAATACTTGAAATGTGATCCATTTTCTTCTTTTAAATTGGAAATACAATATCCCTAGTACTCTAGGATATGTGTCTCTAAGTGCAAGTGGTTGGAGCATACATAATTTCCTGTTTTATTTGAATGTACAGGTTCTGCATCTATATTTTATAAATACTGATGTTCTAAGTTAAGTAGGCTAACATGGCAGTTTTGAAGTTGTGAATTATATTGCAAGTAAGGTATTATTAAAGTTAAATAAGTATTTCACAACTAACTTTATCATGTACATATTTCATATACTTGGTATGATGCTCATATGTGCAGTTCTGGCAGCAATACCTGACAGGAGCTTTTAATGTGTTCTGATTTCCTATCACTTTCCATCCAATACTAATTTTATCCTTGTGCATATGATTATATCTTAGCTAATGGATCAGTAAAAATACACGAGGGAGATGGTAAACAAAATGGATTTCTTCCCTCTCTGTCTTAGGACTGTTAGAGCTTGTTTCTACCTTTGCTTTAATTCAATTCTAACCACAAGGGGAAAGAGCATTTAACAGAAAGCAAGATCTTTATTCTCTGTGTCATATAATAATGTAATCAAGTGGGTAGAAATATATAGTCAATACAGAAATATGAAACTCTATTTCTGCTCTGTCATAATCTTTCCTATAAGTATTCCTGGAAAGTGAAAAGAACTATGCTTATTTGTGTTCTGCAGTGAGTAGTTGCACAAAGTTATACTGAAACATGAAGGAAAATGACGCTTTATGGTTTAAAGAAAGATACTTACACTCTTTTTTTTTTTTTTAATAACATCTTGATCATCTTTAAAATAATTTGGTTTGGAAGCTTGTCCTAATTATGGCCATTCTATAGAATTTCTCATATATACTGTGAGTAGCATCCTAGGTACATGCATGTTTTGCAGTTGTTGATGTGACAAATTACTTATTTGTCTTGTGTGTATTGTACTTATAAAAAAGTATTGCAGTATATCCTTGCTATTTTGCTAATCAGTTTCTTCCCTGATTTAATATTTGCACATATTTTATTTTGTTTCTGTGCTGTGACAGAACAAAATACAGGTAGAGAACACTTCTGGTGAGAAGAGGGAAGGGAAGGAGGGAAGGGAATGAGTGCCAAGTATCTAGGCATTTCATTTTATCTTCTCGGCTACACTATAAGTTCCTGAAATGCTTAACCAATGCCTTTGTTGTTTCCTCTTAGCCTCACACCTTTTTACATCCCATTCTGTATGCCTGTTTCCTACTTCTGCTCTTATCTGTTAATTCCTTTCCTAGCAGCTTTTCTGGTGTCCCTCCTTGTGAGCACAAGGCCTGCAAGAACAATTCTGCACTGAGGCCTGGGACTATTTGAGCAATCCTGTAGGCTTGCATAATGAGTTTACTGATATAAAGGGATTTTAGTTTTTCTTTAAAATATGATAACCATAAGTAGTTAAAAGTGAAGAAGTAGTAAGTTTTTTTTAAATTCTCAATCAGGCAATGTGAGTATTAGGACCTGAAAAGTATTTAAAATATATGTCATGCTATTCTGTTTCAGGTTCTAATAAAGTGTAATCATCCTACTCTTGCAAATGAGCAGGCATGAATGAAAAAAATTGTCTGCCTTAATGCACTTCTTTTATTAATCTTTTAATAAGAGCATTAGCGATTTACCTTATGATTTCTTTGGAGATGGACAAACTGTGTAAATGAGTACATGCAATAAATAGCTGTAAAACGGAGATGCTACGTTTTGCTGTATACTTTATTCTTTAACCGAGAAGGGCATTTTAATTTAATGATGATAATAGTGCACCAGAATGTGTTTTGGAACACACTTTGTAAAAGAAAGGAAATCCAGGCCATGGGAGAGCAACCTTGCTTTAGCACACATTTTCTGAAAAGGGGCCAAGACCTTTTTTGGTCTTCATAGGTCTAGATTTATGAAATTTACCAAAAAATTAGACTCTTACTCTAGGTGGTGTTTGCAGTTCTTCTGCAGTTCACATGTTGCTTCTCTTCTATTAAATCTACTGAAATCTTCTCTCCATATTGCTGTCCTTTTGTTTCTATTTTCACTATTTGAACTGGCAAGGATTTGGTTAGAATTACTGCTGATGCTTGGGTTTCAGCTGTGTAGGCTTCTACTGAGGTGTTCAAATTCAAGTGTCCTTTAATGATGGCTTATCCTAACAGCATTTTTTTTCCCTGCTAGTACTTACTGAATTTATTATTCTTAAAGCTTTATTTTTGCTTCTGAGGGTTTACAGCATCCATCAGCAGCCAGAATGTTTTAACACATTGTTCACAAACCATTGTTCTACCTAAACAAAAGTTCTGGTAAACAGAGTTTACTCTTACTTTTGCATGCTCTTGCACAAATAATTTTTTCCATTATATTATTTTTGCTAGAGGAGGAACAAACTCTAGCAGAATTGCAACTGACAGCTATGTATGTGTTGGCAATAATAGTCAAGTCAGAATACACTTTTCAACTTTTTCTTAGAGAAATAATGTATCTAGCACCCACAATGAAGTTTCATCATCTTACTGTATGGCTGACTTGATGAGTCTTAGCTAAGAAAAAGCTATAAAAACACTAGAGCGTTTTCTCTGTTTCTGTGTTTTGAATAATAGGTGGCAAGGCATGTTTGACATGAGGCTACAAAATGATTAGAGAGAGGATTTGGAGTGCAGCTGCAGTGATGATATTTGGCAGCCTTATTGACACATTGTATTGCCTTAGGCCAATGATTCTTTGCAGTTTTTCAGCCATTTCTTGCAGTCTGTTGAGGGAGAAAGCACTTAATTATATCTACTTTTGTGCTGGGCTTTTCTCCAGTCTCTGTCTCTCTTAACTTGTAGGGGCAATAGAAGCAAACCAAAGCAAGTAACTGTGTAGTTGACTAGTCAGCTCCTGGCAGTTGGTAGGGGTATTTTCTTGCAGATCAAAGAACCCTTTATTGGGTACCTGCCCGAGCCTAAGTAGGAGGATTATTTATTGGTTGATTGTTAGCTGCTTTTGCTTTTTCCTTGCTTGGTTCAAGTCATCTGCTCTGTCAATCTTATATGCATCAACAGCTGTTTCTTAAATGTCCAGGAATGCAGAATTATCAAATATTTGTTTATTCTAAAGTAGCAAGTTCTAAAAATACTTCAGCCTTTTTCCTTTTTAGCAAGTTAGTTTCTTCCCCCCCAACTTTGGTGGCTTCAGTTTTATTCTAATGGGTCTAAAGTGATCTTTCTCTTGCCTTGCTTTATCAGATTCTGATAAGCTGGTGCTTTTACCCTATACTAAAAAAAACTTAAAAGTAATACAGGCAACTTGGAAAGGAAGAAAGTACAAGATC
Organism: Tinamus guttatus; assembly: GCF_000705375.1. The sequence continues at coordinate 118,182 of NW_010584790.1, read as the reverse complement.
TCACAGTGGGCCTCTTTACAACTTCCTGTTAAGATAAGTCACCACCAGCTCAAATATCCAATTTCTATAAGATAGTCATATTTCCATTTTGGGGAATGGGCCTCCTTTGCAATCTTTCTCCACATCCTCTGGTAACTCCCATGAGGTGTAAAAAAAAAAAAAAAAAAAAACATATTTGAGGTGTAATGAAGTCATTGTTTGGCCCAGCTGATTGCCTAAAAATATTTTTAAAATTTTCAGGATGAATTCTAGTACAGTCCATTTAAAACCTTGTGCATTCCCTTCTTTGCTGGTAGTACAACCTAGCACAGCGAATGCTGCTCTACCACAATGTAGTAATGGTTCCCTGTCCACATCTGCTCACCTGGACTTTACCTAAAGAATAAGTAATATTTATAAGAGCAACTGCTACTGGATAAATTGTTTTTTGAGCCATTGATCTATCAATTACTTTGTGTAGTTAAATTTTCTGTTATCTACATGAATTTGATGATCCAGATAGTGCCCTTAGCACCTAAACTCTTTATGGGGTAGGATGGATTCATGACATCTGTGGCTGTGCTGATCCTGATGTTGAACTCTATTAATAGAGTGAGCTCTTTTAAAAATAGTTCAATCTTAGGCCATGAGGCATGTGACATGTCTAGTAGAAATCACAACTTGAAAAACTATTATTACTGGCAAGTAGGGAAGAGTTCCTGAAGTAAATTTGTGTCATTAGATATATAATTCATATTAAACATATCATCATTGCTGCTCTGCAAAATGATTTTTTTGCTCTGTGGTCACTAATAAATATGTCACTCTTTCAGGGATTGGGGTCTTTCATACACTTAACTGTGTACCACTTCAGCTTGATGTCTGGTCTGATGTCCTGACTTTCTGAGCAGTTTTAAGGCCATTAGGTCTAATCTGAATTTTAGAAAGGCAGCTGTGCACTGTTGTGTAGCAGTTGTCAGGGAGCCTTCCTGTCTCATTGAAATGTTGTGGTCTCTAATGTCTGTAACGATGCACTCAGCTGTGACTGAATCTCTACCTGTCCCTCCTCAATGACATGTGGGTTATCCTTTAGCTTGTGAATAATTACCCTGGAAATGATTTTGTTTTTCTGCGTAGCATTAAGCATACAAAGATTCTCAACAATTGAAGGAATTGTTGGAAGCTCAAATTTTGGTATGTGCTAGAGGTGAATTCAAATAAACTTGGCTTGATAAAACTTTCTGTAGTCTAAATATTAAGTTAGTTAATAACTTGAGATTTGGTTAAGAAATCACCTGCTACAGGACTCCCAGATGAGAAGCCTACCACGTTATTTAAAAAGAAGCACTTGGACAAATTTACCTTTTTTGGTAAGACAAAGATCATCATGTTAGGCCTCTTGACATAACTCAGAATTTTAAGAAATGAGAATTATTCAGTCTTAAAATCATTAGTTAACTCTGAAATAATGATCTGAACCAAGCATATGAGCTTCAGAAAACAGAAAAGAGTTTTTTCTTTACCCACCTGTTGGAAAAAGGAAGTATGGTGTCAAAACAGCCACCTGACCTGTGTAGTAATTAGATGTTGAACCTAAAGCTGTGCTGAGATTCAACACTGCATCTCTTTTATTATATTTGATTGTGGAGAAAAACTAGTATAAACTCTAAGGCACTTTGACAGAAGGGCTGTCTTTAAATCCTGGCACTGTGCTGTTGGAGGGCTTCTGCACCGAAGCCCTGCGTTGCTGGAGTTTGGACCAGTTAAGTTTTCTTGCCTCTCTCTTTGCATAAATAAACATTTCAGAGATTCAGCTGGGATAAATACCCTTAATTTATAATCCTCAGCCAATAGTGCACTATAATCAGTTGGTGGCCTGTGTGTGATCATTTTTACGATTGCTTTCCTGTGCTTCCCTGGTGAAATTATTGGTGACTCTTGGTTTTGTATTTCTTTAATGGGACAAAGCAGAGCATTCCAAACCTGCTTTTTAAGGGATTAAGGATTTTACTTGATAATATCCTAATGAGGTCTCAGTAGATGAACAAGGAAAAAGGAAAAGTACCAAGCAGTTGTTTGTGATGAGAAGATGCATAATTACTGTGTGATGAAAAGGAAGAACAGTGCTTTATAGAACTAATTTCACAAAATGAGGTCTCAGTAGATGAACAAGGAAAAAGGAAAAGTACCAAGCAGTTGTTTGTGATGAGAAGATGCATAATTACTGTGTGATGAAAAGGAAGAACAGTGCTTTATAGAACTAATTTCACAAAAATTGCACTTTGCACAGTTTATTTACCCAAACTGAGTTAAGTTTCCTGGACTTGAGTGTTTGCCTGAAATAATGGTCATTCCTCCCCTCAAATAGTATGTTCTGGCTCATACAATGCGTGCCGTATGCATGTAGGAAGTTTTGCAGGACCATTTCAAACCTGGAGCATCTTGCCTGTGGGACCGCTGGTCTGCCGGTGGCTATGGGCGATCTCTTTGGCAGGCTGTTAAGAGGATTTTGGGGATTAAAGCAGCTCTTTTTGTCTGGGAGGAGATTAGGAGTGGCGACCCTGCCAGTGGGCATTTGGTGGAAGGCAACGCAGCCAAAGGCCCTCTTTGTGCCCCAGGCAGCCACACAAAAGGGGCTTAAGCCAGGCCCCATGTCCCTGTGCTGTGCAGGGGGGCAGCCAATGACTTCTGGGGGAAAAGAAGGGCACTTTGCTGGTGTAAATATATGGTCAAGCACAAGACAAAAGAAGACACTATTATATGCGTGTATAGAAGCAAAAGCTCATAAGATGGATTAATGCATATAGGGAGTGAAAATAAGAGTGTTTTTCATTACTTTTTCTCACTTGTCCTTGCTCCTTTGCAGTTTTGCCAGTTTGTAAATCTAGCTTTAAGGTAAATAGTACATTTTGCAAATATGTGAATAGTATGAGAGACTGTAGAAACAAGGTTGTGTGTGTACATGTTTTTCTGCATTTTTAATTTGTTTTTTTTTGTTTTTTTTTTTGCTGGTTACTGACCCACTTAAGTATCAAAATTCTGTTTCTAGCGGTAAAGAGCATTTGAGGGAAGAGAATGCTTTTTGTCCAATCTTCAGTTTCCACCCAGATCAGATGGACTTAAAAGAGGAAGTGGAGATTTTGAGGAAAGCATTAGAAAGCCTAGGAAAATAGAATTCCTTGGGTATTAGTGTCAATGGAGGTACTGAACAGTAATGGTGAATATGGCCATAGCTGGTCTCTGGGTGCAGTGGGTAGTAGCAGTCAGGCACATTGCAATGATCTTTAGGATGTTCCACACTGTTGCTTATGATTCTGCTGATGAACTTGTCTACAGGAGAAAAAAGAAAGGAAAAGGGAAGAGTTTATCTTCCAAGGCAGTCCAGTCCAAAGTGGTACAGAATAATAGCAAAAAAAAAATCAAATTTTAAGACAGTAGAATAGTGCTTCTAGACAAGGTATTTTCACTTTATTTCCTGTAGTGAGCTCTGTACCTGCTTGCTTTTTGGACAGTGACATAACTGTTGCTGGAAGGAATAAACATGTTTTCCTTTGACTGTTCACCTGAAGGTTATAGTGCAGAGTGCCAACTGCACAAGACTATAGGCATTGATGTGAATGCAATAAGTATTAGACTTTATAGAATTTCATCTTTTTTTGTCTATCCAGAGCCCATTAACTTAGTTGATGGACTTGTGTTTGGGCATAAATTGATAACTTGAGCAAATGTTATGTGGAGTACTCTAGACTTTACTTGAAAGGAATTCTTTAATACAGTCAACTAGAAATAGTTTTAAAAACATATGGTAAAATTCCTAGGTTTGAGCAAGTTCTCCTCTGAAAAAAACTTAACCTAGTTGATACCAATAATGATATACTTAACATTATTCCAAATAAATTTAGCTATTGCTATGATTTTTTTCTTTTCTAATTATGTACACTTGCAGCTCAATTGCAGTGATCAAAGCTACTTTGAGAGACTCAGAGGTGACAGATCTATTCATATGTTTGTCTAATTGAAATCAATATAATCTTTTTATAAGCTGTCTTGGTAATGTTCACTGAAAAAAATCTACGGTTATATGTTGGACAAGTAAATAACTAAGAGATTCTCAAACGTTCTTCACTTCAGACTACACAGTTTTGCTTGCTTAAGACTAAAATCTATTACAATTACATAACTAATACTTTCAACAAAGTGCTATTTACTTATTCTTTTTTTATATACTGTTTCCTGATGTTTTTACAAAGTTTTCCTAGAAATGTGTGTATATTTATGTATAGGAAGAAGCATTACTATTTAAAAAAAAAAAAGCCTTATTTTACAAAGCTGTTAAGAATGGACAAAGTCTCATGGGATAGGAAAAGCTACTGTAGGAGAAATAACATTTTTTTTTTTTATTTGGGAATTTGGCATCCAAATTCACTACAGTCATATCCCTGTTTTATTCTTTTAAGTAAATATGGATTTAATTTAAAATGTGAAATCTCTTAATTGGTATTTTCATAGTAAGGATTTACCATTTATGTGACAATGAACTTGATCTCCTTTCTCTTCAGCTCTGATTTAAAATGAAGATGTTAAACTGAACAGTTTCTTCTTTGCATACTGGAAACTATTTTTTTAAAGGAATATATGGCAATAGGTTATTTAAAAAGCTTTTTATGAAGCATAGAAACATTGAACATAAAAGTGTAAAAGACCTATTGATTTATCTGCTTGTCCTGTATTATAGAGGCAGCTTTATCTTATAATGGAAATGTATGGTGTTTTTTTTTTTTTTTTTTTTTTTTAAAAAAAAAAGCTCCATTATAAAACTGGTTAGATTTTTGCCCTCTTACTTTTATTGTAAGACTGTTCTGAAACTTGTTTTCTTTGAGAATTTGAGTTTTTGAACTTTATGAACAGTTTGGAGCTATATATTCTTAAGTAGTTATGGTTGATGACTTCTGATGTCTGACACACAAATAGAACCAGAGAACCGTAGGTACCTCTGGAGGTCATGTAGCCCAGCTCCTGCTCGGCTTCAAAGCTGGGTTTGATTGCTCAAGGTCTCTTACTGTGGAGCTTTGCAGATCTCTAAAGACGGGGACTCCCCAAGCATGACCCGTGTTGGTGCTGTGCATCTCTGGTGGTTGTAGGACACTTTCCTTGTACCCAGTTGGAGCTTCCTTCAGTGCAACTTGTGAATGTCATCCCTTGTCATTTCACTGTATGTCCAAAAAGATCCTACCTCTTTATGCTTTGCCCTTTAGATGCTGGAGGACTGTAATTACACCATCCTTTGGCCTTTCCTTCTCCAGCAGGCAAACCCAGGTCCCTGAGCTGCTTCTGTGTTGAGTGCTGGAGCTTCCAGTCCCCTTAGCACCTCTCTGTGGTGCTCTCTTGTTTTCAACCTCTTCATAATCAGGGATGATGAAGGAGATGGGTTATTTCAAAGTGCCAAGTAGAGGAGGTTATTCACTTCTCTTTATTGTAATCCCCAGACAAACACTGTATGTGTTCAGCTTATAAGCAGTAATAACAAACTCTTATTTGAAGATACAGCCATGAATGGCACTTGTTTTTTTGGCCAACTAATACAATCTCCCCTTTCTTTGTGGTTTTCAACTAGCAATTTTCCTGTATTATGAGAGGAAATGCTAGTATCACAGTATGACTTTTCACATTACCCTACATTACTCCTCAAACTATATCATACAGGAAGAATTTTATTTCAAAGCTTTATTGACCATGCCTTCTGTGTCTGCAGTATCAGCAAATGTCTTCCTTTTTTTCATGCTAAAGTCTTGTATGAAAAAGTATATTAGATCAGACCTTAGTCTCATAGTTCTTCTAGTATCAGGTGTTAAATCTCCTTCAGCCAGTTCCTCATCCTCTTTTACTAGAAAACAGGGAGGAACATGTCAGGGAGCAGCATGGGGCAGGTACCTTTAAGGGATGGATATTGGTGCTGTTGGTGGTACAGGGATTTTGCTGAGGTCAATACCATGGTGACCAGGCCTCTCCCAACACCCTGAGCAGGGTAGATGGGAGGGCAGCCTAGAGTCTTCTCCACAGGGCCCTGATGTAACATGCAAAGTGAACAACTTGCTTTTTGTGACAGCATATCATGTATTTGGTGACACCTACAGGGGTGACCCCTGTGTTCCCCTTGTCTAAAAGTAACATATCCAGTCTATGCATTTAAATATCTACATCAAATATCTAAATATCTACATCAAAAGTGGTTGGATTTTCGTATTTTATTGTGACAGGATATTTAGATTATCTAAGCCACCCATTCACAAGTGGTATTTTAAAAGCATGCAGAAGTTCTATATCTTCCATATTCCTCACATAAAAATGGCAAGCTAAATAAGCTTTCTAATGCTATCTTTTATTCTGTGTGCTACTAGAAGGTAAGATGCCCTACCCAACATAAGTTTACCATATCTTGGGAAGTGTAGTTGATTTTTATCACAGCTAGAAGCTGAAATCTAAAAAGAATCAATATATCATAACTTTTAATTGAGGATGTTCCTTATGTCTCTTTCATGAACCTGTTCAAGTCTTATTACTTGGGGGATGTGATACAGAACTGATGTACACAGATTGGGCATTTTTTTACAGAAATCCTGGCTCTGCCTTTTGTCTCCTTACCCAGCCCTATAGAATGGTGATTATTTTGTGTGTTTGGTTGATTGAAGTGCTGCAAGGATTTTTCTTTGTTTCATTTAGTAAAAAAGTAGAATCACCTAAAGCATCTAGGAAGACAATTTCACTTTGAACTATTTCTGAAAATTAAGAAATTAATATTTTATGCAAATCATGACGTGTGCTGAATTTGTGTCTATTACATATGTAAACCGGAATAAGGGTTTGGGGCAGAACTTAAGTTTTAAAATAGCAGTTATGCTTTTACACCCTAGAAAACATAATGGATTTTAAAAATAACATTAACCTAGTGGTATATTGATAGCTTATTATTAAACATTTCTAATTTATATATGTTGAATGGAAATAAAGTAATCATGATCAAATTAATTTCAATTTTTTTTCCACATAATAGGTGAAAATAATGTAGAGGGAAATAAGTCTTTTATGCAGTAGGATTACAACAAAGTGCTGGCTAGAAGAATGAAAGAATCTAAGGCATAATTGAAAAATAAAAATGAAAGACGCTTTCTGTAGTATAGTTACGAAATAATGTTCGTGGCTTTGGCGTATGTGAAGCAATAAACGGCTTTCACGGGTGATTAAATGCTGAAGAGAAGCTAAGATGTTTGATCACATTGCAAGTAATTTATTTCAATGCTATGAAACATGATTCCTATTATAAGACAAGATAAAAGAAGATACAACAATATTTTTCTTCCCTTGTGAAGGTCGCTTAGAACAATTAATAATGGGGAGACCAGATGGCTCAAGGGACAGGCAGTGGGCTCTAGACTGCTCTTTAAATGTGGAACATATCAATAGTAAATAACGGTTAGTATTGTCTAATTTTCTGCCATATGCAGAGTCAGTCAGTTTTATCAGTCCATTTCTCATGGAAAGCGTTTGTGGAAACAAAAGTCGCCATCATATTTGGCACATTTGATCCTTTTTCAGCAAAAAGACTAAAGAATACTTTGACAGTGTCAACTGGGAGTGAAGTAAATGAATTTATAAACTCAGATTTGTGGAATTAGGTGTGCATAGTTGCCCACATATATTTGCAGACTAACAGACCATGTGTAAACACAGATGTATTCCAGGCTTTGGTTCATCTCACTTTAAAAAAAATTGGCTCATATCCTGTTCTCTTTTGGGGATTTAACTGGTTGAAAATACTCTTTCATACAATTGAGTATCCAAATACTTCATGAAACTTCAGCACCATAAACCATATAGCTTTAGATTAACAGAAAGATATATAGCTTTATAAAGAAACCTACTGAGGGTTTGTAAATCACTCATAAAAAGGTTAAGCTAAAAATTCTGAAGTCTTTAGTCATTATAAACTGACAGTCGTTTAAGAGATATTTTAATACTACCTATTTTATATAGGTTTTATTACTAAAGAACTCTTATGTTGAACTTTGCAAATTGTAAGAATCTCTCCCATGTAAGTAATCAGGGCTGTGCATGGAATCTTAATGGGCAATTTTGTACACACTCATGCTACTATTTTCTCCTACTAATTGTTCTACCATAGCTGCATGCACAAATATCTACAGTCAGGATCTGTTACAGGAAATTGTATTAGAAGGGCTGACAGTTCTCCTCCTCTTAACATGAGAAAAAGGAGTAGTCTTCCTTGTTTTTGTGTGTTTTGTTTCATTCTATTTTGTGTCTATTCTAATCATGAAATTTGTTGATTGCTTCTCTGGTAGTGACTGGCATCCCAAGGTTATTTCTAGGCTTTTATGTCTATTGCTATGACTTGTCTTACCAGCTGAAGAAGGACTAGTACTGTACATGACTTTTTTTTTTTTTTTTCTCCCAAAGCAACAAGTTTTGATGGTGATAAACTGCATGTGCAGGAAAGGGAGGGAGGGGAGTGGAATTCTTAGCCCAGATATCCTGTGCATCTATAGATGATGTTTCTAATATTACAATGGGAGACTTTTTTCTTCCCCTTAACAGGTAAGTGTATTAGAACTGCCTTGTACTTTGTGTCTGTATCCTAATGTTATAGACATCAGAACTAAAACTCTTGGAAACAATTCTTTACTTAGCATCTCTTGAAATTATGAAATAGATAAAATATCACCAAGTGGATAGTAAAGTTCTAGGTATTAGGTATTATAGACGAGTCATTTAGTAAGGACCTCGGAGACCTATACAGACTCATACTGTTTGAATGAACAGGTATGAACAGCATACCTCCACTCTTCAAATAAGAGGAGTAAATAGAATAATAGCAGAAATAAGTGTCTGTGTTTTATTACCTCCCTCATCTGTTCATTCCTCTCTAAAATTCCAAGCAGAAACAAATATTTTGCTCAATCTGAATGTAAGCAGCTTGAAATGATTTATTTGCACTTTTTTCAGCTACCCTTACTGCTTTTAGCTGTGTATATGTATTTTTAAATTTTCTGTCACCTCTGGCGTTGACAATTATCTGCACGTTTTGTAGCATTGACACATTCTCTTGTTAGATGACTACTGGATTTTACTTTCAGCGATTTTAGTTTTTTGTCTTTCTAGAGTATATGAATTCAAATGGATAATGGCAGAATAAAGCACAAGAGTATGAATTTGGACTTATCAACATATCATATGTACTAATAAATTTTGTGAGTGTTCTTCTACCACTATTTTAATTGTGCAATTCTGGCATGCACTTTTGTAAAATTTACGGAATACTGAATGAACTTAACTGGATGATTTTATTCAGAATACTTAAAATAATTTTAACAAAAGCTTTGAGACTATCTTTATTCCCTCTGTCTTCTCCCGACGGTTGAGATGAAAAAGTAGAAATGGCAGTATCAAAAAGTAGAAGGGGCAGTTCTCTGTTTTGTTTACATGGCAACATATTTATAAACACTCCTTTCTGACCAGGAACAGCTATATTTGCGGGAGGAAAATTGTGTTTTATTGTTGCCTGCTCACTTTAAGAAATTTGTTTGATGCTAAATAGTCAGTAGCACAATCTTCTTGGACATAAGACAGGGGAAAGAAATGTCAAAGAATAGGTTGTGATGAATAATCGTACAGCTAGTGTAGTTTTATGTCTTCAGGAAGCTGGATGACAGGATCTACACTTCATTACCACCTCTCTTGTTGAGGAGTACCTACTCATCTGTCTATCTTCTGATTTGGTTAGTTCTTGTAGGCAAGTTAATATGTTGGCAACTTGACTTTACTTTGATTGCAAACGTGCACTTGCATCCTGTCCATGGAGATGTGCAAGGAAGAGCAGGAAGATGCAGGTTGTCTCAAGTCCAAACCTTTGCAAGGCTCCTCAGAGAGGATACTGTAAAAGAAGAGAATTCTCATGGGTAAAATCTGGGGAAGTGCAAAAGCTTAAACTGCATGCAACATTTGGCAGTTTGTTTTTTTTTTTGCCATTGTCTGATACCATTTTTTACTGGGAATTGCAGTGGTGCCCTGTGTAGCATGTCTTTTGGTGAGACATCAAGTCCTGTTTTACAGCAGTTCTGATTAAGGCATATTTAGGTCTAGTGATGTGCCCAGGATCCTACTGTATATTAGTATCTCAGCCAGTTTTAGTGCTCAAGGACATCTTGGCCTTGGATTCTTCCCTCTAGCCTCCAAACAAAGATGACATTCATACTTGGGGAGTTTTGACATTCAGGTTTATTATGAAATTATAATTGGAAAGGATTTTTTTATAAAAAAAGTAAAATCCACAAAAGTAATAAGAAAGGGAATAATAGTGCAGTACAGTGGTGATTTAATTAATGTTAGGCTAACCTTAGGATGGCGTAAATGTCAGTTCCTATCGGCTACATTGGGGCTGAGCTGGGTTTTAGCCCCCAGCCATACGCAGTCAGTGGATGGGCAGAGCGCTGGGGCTGCTCTGCCTGGGGATGATGCTGCAGTCACCCCGTGTCCCCTCTCCCTGCACCCTGTGACTCAATAGACATTTTATTTTCCTTTTCTAAAACAGCCCTTCCTATTTCCTAGTAGTTGCCTGTGGCTAATGCAGAGGCATTGCATGCAAAGTTTGACTACCTGATTTAGGTAGATATTTTAATCAAAATATCTGGGTTAGCTGGACTTTTTTGCTTGTGCAGAGCTCTCTGCACATGCTCAGTAGCTAATAATAATAGCCCTTTCAGAGCATTTGAAGTTTTCACAAAGCTGTACAAACACTGTCTAGTTTATCCTATCTGTCTCCTACAATACACACTCTAGAGGAGTTGATGTGGCAGTTAGTGGGAAAACTTGGGTCCTCAGGGCCTTGTCTTATGCTTTGCTGCTTGCCCTCCGAGACCTATATTTACACACCCACACAAATCTAGTATTTCCTCCCTCTGAAAAATTCTGAGACAAAGCTGGATAATATTCACATCTCCTTATTTTCCCACCCTTATCCTTTTGCTTTAAATGGGGCTTTTTTTGTTTGTTTGTTTGTTTTTTTTGTCAGTCTTGATGCACTTTACCCAACCTGGATTTGTAGCATAGCTTCTCTTGGTGTTGCACTGCTGGTGAGGATAGAGGAGGATGACAAAGCACTCCTTTTCCCTGGATGAAGGCAAACTGCCATAAGAATCTCTGTGGATCAATAAAACATGTTTTATGTAAATTGTAGCAGCTGTCTCCCTTAAATTAAACAAATGGATCTGGTCCAGTGCTCAGTACTCCTGAGCCCCTTCTGCTTTTTAGGTGTACAGAAAGTTTCTCCAGGAGTTCTCCAGGAACTATATTTGTTGTGCTTTACCTTGAAACTGTCAAGAACTGCAGTCATCTGTGTTTTTGTGGGTCTTTTTCCTTTCCCCCCCGCCCCTTATTATTTTTGGCTTAGATTTGGAAAATCTGTTCTGTAGTGTCACTTCACTCAGATTTTCCAGGGCTGTTTTGCCATCTTATCTATAAAACCAGAACTCCAAATTACAGTAGAATCTAATACAATGTGTGTGTCACTTCAATTCCCTTGCTCCTTGGGATGGTCCTAGACAGTCAAAATATATGTGCAACTCTTCAATATACAGCTTGCAGTTTCAGATTCAATAATTAAAAAAAATTCAGTTCTGCTGCTCTTGGTGTCCCCTGATAGGGTGAGATGCATTTGTCACGACCTGAACCACAGGAAATTTGATTTGGGCACAATAAAGTGTCTTTACTGTGGACCTGGTTGAACAGTGGTGTAGTTGAGGTCAAGAGCTTGTGGAGTCTGAAAACCCAACTAGGTGCTGGTGGAGGAGGTTTAGACCAGGTGATCTTCAGAGTACTTTTATACCCTTTCTCGAATAGGGCTTATTGGAATGGCACTGGAGACATCCTAGCTGCAAATGAGTAAAGCTTTTGTGTTGCTGTTTTCTACTGAACTAACAGCGTGTGTGAGATTGAAAAGATTGAAAAAATCTTCATGAAGTATAGTAAGTAACACTACAATGTTATAAAACTTCAAGGCCTCGATTTCCTTGTTTTACTTTACCTTTTTTTGGATGAGCAAGTGGAATGAAGAGAAGCAAGCTCATGATATGGCTGGATAAAATTTGAAAATGTTGATTCTAATATTTAAACCCATGGTACCTTAAGCTCTCCAGCTTTCTGAAATTTCTAGGAAGTAAGAATATTCATCTTCTGGATGGCCTTTTGAGGACACATTGGGGCAAGGTGGAGATATATTTTGTGTCATTTTTGTTCTTACTACATTATACTTTTTCTTCAGTCTGGAGAAAGAGAGAGGGGAAAAAGGCAGTTTAGATCACTGCTGAGATGAAAGCTCAAGAAAAAATAGAAGGTGCAGAATAAAATGATAATTATTCATTCTGTGTTGGTAAAGAATTTTTAGTATGCTTTTTAATATGTAATTGCTAAATATGAATTCAAGAATAAATCAAAGATTTCTTCTGCAGATGTTGAGCTGATATGCTAGTTGGAATTGTGAGATTTGCCTTTTATGAATATAAATACCATTAGGAACAAAAGTGATTGTAGATCTCTTTGCTAATTAAATATCATTCATACGTGTTTTATTTTTAATTCAGTTATTATACAAGATCTTTGTTTTTTGCAGTCTGGCATGGGGAGATGGTATGATTTAGCTGACACTGGAGTGGACTGATAAACTTTGCTAATTAATTTGTTAATTCCACCTCCCCTGCCCCGACCTTAAAGTGTCCTATCTCCATTGTTGAAAGGTGGAGAAGTGGCCTGTGTAAATCATGACCACCGGGGAAACGGTTTTGGAAAACTTTGAGTTATCTAGATAGAAGCCTATGACAGGATGCATAATTGTCCTAAGGGTTTGCAAAAACAATATCAAGGTTTCTGGTTTCTCTGTTTACATATGGAATATTTATATTATCTGATAGGACTGCAAAATAAAATCAATATGTGATTCTGTAAGATAAAATTAATATGCGACTGGCCCCACAGAGGTGGGATACCAAAGGTTATGGGGGTGTTCTTTTCTGAGCTTGTGGATGTGTGTGTGGTATTTTTTTCTTTTTCCTTTTTTGATGTCGTCTTTCTGTATCAGATTGCATCTAATGATGCTCTTGGTGAATGAGCAGGATTTTAGTTTAGTGCATCTTATGCACAAAACCATCTTTGGTCCCTTTGGATTGCTGTGCACCCACTAATGTTTAAATTTTGGCTTTTGCAAAGGAAGGTACTAAGAATATATGTAAAAATATATCTAAGGCTGACCCTGTGGCCTTCCTGAGCTGGCACTCCTCAGCTATACATTGCAATAACTTCTACACTGTCTCCTAGTAACAGCTTGTTCAGATCTCTGGTTTGCCGAATTCAGGATTGGAGATGAATCCGTTCTCCTCGCTGCTTCTTGCCTCCCATGTGTACACAATTTTCCTCTCTACTGGGAGTCCTGAGCCTCAGAAGTCCTCCAACGCTGCCTTCTTCACTTATTTTTCCTGGTTTCTTGTCCTTTGCACTCTGCTTTCTAGTTCTTTCACCCATAGTTAGAAATGCGTAGCAACGCAGACATGAGTTTTCCTCTTCTCCCTGAGGCAGGTCACTTGGAAGGGATCCGGATATTTTTGTGTAGCTATCAATAAAGACATAGATGAGGAGGGATGACTTGTTTCTAAGCCAGAGTGAGGGTGACCTTCAAGTCAGCCTTAAATGACACTGCAGACATATATTAAAATAACTCAAAGGAATATGTTGCAGAGCATGAAAAGCCTAATATATCTTGAAAACAACCTTCAAAAATGTAAGAAGATAGGACAAAGGACAGACAGGAATGGCATGAGTCACAGAATCTAACTCTTTGCTGTTGCCAAGAACATCATAAATATTCTTTCATTTTAAACTTTTTGAAATACTTGTTATGGGTATGTTTTTCTATTTTGAGCTTTCATTTTTTCATATAAAATATTTGATATGGCGTATAAAAATAAAAACACTGATTATTCTTATGTAGTCTTAAATAGTTACTAAGGTACTGAACTTTTAATAAAGGGCTATATATTTTTAGAGCTAATGCAAACTAACAAAACAGCTTTAACAAATTATTCTTAGGAGATTGTTAGAGTTTTAATTGGTTTCTTGTACTTAAACTCATTTTCCCAGCGTGATGTACACTATCTATGGAGCTTTTCATAAGAAATTCACACTATGATTACAGCACCAGCTATTTCAAGTAAAAACATTGTGAAATGTTACTATTGTTTGGGCAGTTGGAACTGAAATGATTGAGTGAAGGATGATAGTTATGCTGCAGGCTAATTACATGGCTAATGTCTTTGCTTTACATATCAATAGATGCTTCTAGAGATGAGCAATAACTGAGACTCCATTATCAGCCCAATACAATGCACTTAAATTAGCCACCATTTATGAATACTCTTAAAATAAGAGCTGGCTACTGCTTAGGGATATTGTACTTGACATGTTTTTTTTGGTGTTGTCAGCCTATCGATACTGCATATAGGGCACTAAAGAGTTTTGACATAGAGAAGCTGTTTTAAAAATATTTTGCTATTGGATGTATATTGATTAAAGTCATAGAAAACTTTCAACGAAGGCTGAGTTCAAAAAGGCCATCCAAACAAAGGGGGAAAAGGCATTATAGCTGAAAAAAAATGAAGTGACCTTTGACAGTGCAGTAACTAGATAGCAAGGTGTTATGTCAGTGAAAGGTTTCATAGCAAGCCAAATGCTGGTGCTGGCTGAAGCAATGCTAAGGGGTGATCCGTTTTGGGTTTTGACTTGTGAGTTTATGGGTTGCCCAAATTTTCAACTTGAAAAGGGAAGAGATCATCCAATATCTGAAACTTCTTGCCATAAAGTTTCATAGGTTTTTGTTAGTTTGCTTTGTTTCTCTTATTCGACAAAGCCCATGTGTGTGGAGGAGGAGGTAGGAGTGTTTCCTTTGCTAGACAAAGGAGACTTGGCAGGAAAAAGAGAAGTATCAGGTAAGGGGTGTGTGTGGGGGGGAAAATCCAGCCAAAATTATTGTCCCATGGGAAAACACAAGCAAGGGAAGATGGATAGGCTTTGCCAGTAGTGAGAATATGCAAAAATTGACAAGGATTTTGAACCTGTCATGAGGTAAACGTTTAGCTTATACATTATCATTTAACTGAAATCTTTATTTTAGGCTGTGGGAGTGGTGTGATAGTTAAAATGATCTTTATAATGTATATCATGTTTAATTCCTGCCTCTCTTATTGTGTGTGTGTGTGTGCTATAATGAAGACTATTCAAGCAGAAAGGCTTCAGGGGTGTTAAACATTTGCCCACTAAATGTTTGCATTTATGATTATCTTGCTTCACTTCTGGGTGTTTATATTAATATCAATTGATTTCTTTCTGTTTCTTCATGTAAGTTGTGTTTAAGAGATTGATTCTGCTTTTTATTAACTTTGTGTTATGTTTAAAGATAAATATGACCCATGATTGTGAGCTTACTTGCTGTCTAGGATTCTAGGATGCTCAGAGCATCACAACTTCTCTTCAATACAGAATTGAAACTATATACTTCATTCTTTATCCTGTACCGAAGTCTCAATTCAGCAGCTGAATTTGAATAATTTTGTGATACAAATGTCAATATAGGAGAAAATGCAGAAATATTCTAGATTGCTATGCAAAGAAAAATTTCTATTCTTTCTATTTTGATAAGAAAGGACAAGTTTTTGGACTTTTCTTGGGAATCTAATGGGGGGAGGGGGACTATTCATAATGTTCCTCCAACAGTAGAAGAGTAGTATTCCAGAATGCTGCCAGGTTGGAAAGGGTCTCAGTAATAGAATACTGAGCTTCTCCAACTCTTATAATGAAGAAAATATACCAAATGTTAATTATTTTTTAAAATGCTACTCTGGCAGAAATAATTATGCAATAATTTATTCAAGAGACCATAATTGCTTTACCAGAACAAAACAGTGAACAAACATCCAAAAGATGTTGTCCCTTGATCTCTTTGGAGGCCTCTTATATTTGTCTAAATTCAGTTTTTTGATAACAGACAGATATGCCAGGAAGCACAGGAAAGACTTATGGCAGTCATGGATGTGGGGGAAAAAAAAAAAAATCTATTTCCTGCCTGAAACTAGGAAGAACTAATGCAGCTTCAACGTGAAATCAGTGATCCCTGGCGTTCCTCCAGCATGTGACTTTGCACCACTCTAATGCAGAATTCAAAAATAAGAATGTGAGAGTAGTGAAAGCAGTGAACATATTAAATACATGATTATGTAGCCTCAGTTCCTACAGCAGTATAGATTGTCTGTAGAAGTACTTTCCTAGACATTTTGCAAGCACAAAATAAAAAATTGTTTCTGTAGATTCTGATGCTGTGAAAGGGCATTTCTAACTTTTTATCTGTTTACAGCTTTTTTGTGTGTATGTAATTTTTTAAGCATGTTGAGCATAATGATTAGAAGCAGTTTTCTATTTTCATATCTACAGGTAAGAACCTGTCTAGGTTCTCACAATAGCCATGAACAGAAGAAACCTCTAGCTTCTCTATATAATACCTTGATCTTAGTAATGTCCTCTGGTGGTGGTACTACCTCATGTGTCTGGATCTAGATGCCCAACTTCAGCGCTTAAATTCGCAGCAAGGATGCAATGATCTCTCTAGATATCTGTGTTTTTCTTTAATGAGTAACTTTGAGGTGAACGGGGTTTATAGTTTCTGCAACTATTTTCATTCAAAGTTCTGTCTTTAATGCTGCAAAGTATTTTCTTAGCTACTGTGCAACTAAGACTTAGACCACAGAAACATCTCTCTTTGCCTGAGCTCATGTTAAAAGATATTCCTTCTCTAGCGCACATCAGATAGTATTGCTTTTACTTTGGACCTTCATTTCTCTTTCCTTTCCTCACATATGATGCTGGCAATACAGCATACACTTAAAATCTCAGTATTTTCTTGGCTCACAAAATCGGAGTGCGAGTATGACCTGTGCAGGCTTCTGGTTTTGGAGGTTGCTAGAACCAGTCGAATATGCTTGTTGCGTGCGCTTCTCGATGAACTGATGGATATTAAACCTACTGCTTCAGTATTCCATAGTAGCACAGAGACATAGCACGAGTCCTGTAGCTCATCTAGCTGTATATTGAATAATTTCCAAAAAGTATGAAGTTCTGCTTGTCCTTTAGAGCAATATCTGTGTTTTGGATTTGCCTCTTTTCCCTGAGGACTTGGGGAAGTGCATATCCTGAAAGTCTTGCTGTGTAGGTTTATATACATTGTCTCTTGGCTGCTAGGTAAATGTTTTAAATAAATTATCCAGTTCTTTGCAAGGAATTGTGTAATCCTACTATATAACATATATCAAAGATCTCACCAGCCTTCAAAAATCTGTTGCATGGAAACAGACTTGCTGTATCATGTATTGAAAGAAAAGGAGGGGAATTTAATGCACCTTTTGTGGTGGTCAGTTGAGACAGGCTGCTGCCTGTAATTTGGTTCTATTATTTGAATATGTAAGTAAAGAAGTAGTAGCTATATAAAGAGAGGTAGCTGTATAGTATTTTGGACCTTTTTAAGATGTAGTCATTATTGTACTTAATTCTTGGACAGGTGGATTCAGTCCAGTTTATAGCAGACAACTATTTCTGTTTTAGCAGACAACTATTTCTCTTCCCTTACATTCATGGGACACTAAGTTGATTAACTAGGTGCTTCACAGCCTGTTACCTACGTTCATATCTTAATTTTCCTGGTAAAACTAAATTTGACTTGCAGAATCCTTTTGTACAAATACTTACTGTCTTTACTTCATCTTTGATATAGGAATGTGACAATTTGTAAACAAAATTAAAACTCTTAAGTTTCCAAGTATTTCAAAGCTGGATGCATTATGGGCACTGTCAGGATGACTGAGCAAAAAGGTGGGGTTATCTAATGCAACTCAACATGTATAATTTCTCTCTGTACCTCTTAAATGGAATTGAATTTGCAAATGTATCCCTTCTTACTCCTAAGAAAAATCATCACTTTCCACATCTCATATAGCTATGCAGGAAATTCCTGGCATGGAATGAATTGAATTTATTTGAAATATTTTGAAAAGCAATGAATTTAATGTGAGGGTTTTTGGTCTGAATTGATTTTTTTTTTTTTCCTGACAACATTACCAATAAGTTGTGTATTACATTCATTGTACATTATTGTGCTTTTTGTATGAGCTATATCTGGAGATTACTACTGCTGCTCTATTAAAGAATGGTCAGTACACTTAGCTGTGACACTTTAAATTCAAGATCAGATGAAAACTTGCAAATATAGATATTTCTATCAAATCTATTAAGAGCAAACAGCCACCTTGATAGTGATACTTGATAGATTTTGCTCATTTTCTGATTGTGACAAATTTTAGGATTCATGAAGGAAAAAGTGATAGTCTTTCAAAAGAGAAAGGGATTGGAGCTAGCAGTTTATCTCCAGCTTGTCCAGTAGGCAGTTTGGTGGTTTTTATGAAGAGCTGCTCAAATAATAGGTTTTCTTATGCTTTTATCTACTAGCTTTCGGGATCACTACTTCTTTTAGTTCAGCTGCCACTGAACAAGGGATATCATGAAAAAACAGAGGGTTACCTTAGGCAGTCATAAAATATCCATTTCTTTTTGTGAAACATTTTCAGCATTCCTACTCAAGGGATTTTCTCAGAGCAGTTTATTGCAATAAGAGATTCAATTTTGTGTTTCAGCACAATAGAGAAAGCTTCTGTCCAGTTTCTAGTTAAAGCATCCATTTAATGATGGATAAGAGTATAGCAGTGTTTTGCATGAACAAACAAGGAAGTGTCAGATCAACTCCTGAATGCAAAGGGGTGATTTATCTAGGGAAATAATCTATCTTCTCACCAAATAACAATAATGGAGGTTTATGTCCTGTGCTTTAAAATTACATTGGCAAGTCATATTGGCAAACACTTCTTAGAGTCAAGAATAGACTGTCAAGCATTTGATTTTTTTTTTTTTTTTTAATGTCTGCATTTGATCAATGGAATTGGCCATTTAAATGCCATGCCATGAAGACCTTGCTGGGGTTTCTTACATCTTGTACTGCTCCAGAACAAGATAAAGTATAAAGACATACTTTCTTTAACACTGCATTCCCATTGCCTGCATCATTCATAGCCTCAAATTTCTCTGGTTTTATAAAGTTGAGATCCAGTGAGGTACGGCTGTAATCAATCTACTGATGAAACAAGTCCTTTGACATTTCTTTGTATGTCAAGTTCTCTGTTTCTATAATAATTTTGGTCCTTCTACTGCTCTTCTGCAGCTTTTCGGTGTCTCATGACCTTGTGGGGAGGGAGGGGGACCAAAACTGGATGCAGTATTCCCTAAAATGTACTCAGCAAAGCTGGACTCTGAGCTGATGGGTTTTTTTTTTTGTCCGAGGTACAAGACATATATTTATTTTATTTAATTGTTTGCCCAATCTTCCAGCCTATTGAAGGCTGTCTATATAATATCTTTTCCTTCTTGTGTAAGTCTTGAAGGAATGAGGTGCACTGTGAGAATGTACACATGTTGTTTAAAAAAACAAACAAACAAACAAAAAAAACCCTTTACTGATAGGAAGCTGAGGCATACCTTGGTGAAATGATTTCTTGAAAGTTGATTCTGCAGATTGGTCTATCCAGAGCTGTTAAACCATGTGAAAAATCAGCTAGTTTTCTGAACTTTCTAAACAGAATGATTTTTAAAAAAACTGTGATAGATACTCGCTGGAGAATAGCTTGAAATGATCCTTTTGCTTCTGGTGCAAGTTACTATATAAGTTTCTGTTGCATCATATCTAATTTATTTTGTCACTATACTTATAGAATTCATGTCTTATAGTTTTAAGAGTATCATCCTTCTGAAAATATTATTTTAATATCCAAGAAATCTATTATAATGATCTGCTTGTGTTAAGGATGTGTATATATAAAGATGCATTTATTCAAGATAAAATTTTACTTCTATAATATAACAAAACACCAAAAAAGTAGTATCCATACACAGTACTTCATATGATTGACTGTAAAACTTGACTTTGAGTTATCAGTGTCAGTTTGGTGAATTGCTTCACTTAAAATAGAAACGGGTCACATGGATTATGATAAGTTTCTAAATGCTTTAGAGACAAGTACTGAATGGAGCTTCACCATACGGAAATATACTTATCTGCCAAGAAATAATTAGTTTCTGATTGACCAGAACGCAGCCTGCCTGACTTCAGTGCTATGCAGCATGTTAAAATGAGCATGGGACGTACTGGAAACCTCAGGTAGAGCTCTATGTTGAATTCCCTGTGGCTTATTTACATAGGTAAAATAGGTAAGCCTTGTTCTATTGCTCTGTAAACCGATAAACATATAAACATCCAAACCTGTGTAGGCAAGGTTTTTCTTTGTCCTTCTTTTTCCTATTGTGTTATTTCCAGTAAAATAAATCATTTTTACTGATAATTTGGAGGAGTGGATGCAGCTTACAATACTTTAGGAGTCTCTTCCAAGGTCTTCTATGTGGGTCTTGGCTTCTCTCCAGGCTCTGATGGGCAAGAGGCACAAAATTTCCATTCAAGTCCACTTTTAATTTGAACTGTGTTTTCTGATAGACACTTACTTGTAGCCATGGTCATTTCTGGGGAGTTCTTGTTCCTGTCGAAGCGGTTGCCATGATGAATTGAAAATCCCTTGTAAGAAAGCTGAGAGACAATGGCCATTATACGCAGACTTTGAGATGTCTGTTTGCTCAAGCAACTTGAACAAAATTGCTAAGCAACTTAAGCTAAGCAACTTCTCTTTAAGGAGAGAAGAATAAAAACAGAAAATTACTATTGCTGATGATCAGGTGTGGAAAAAACACTCCATTTAGTGAAAAGTATTCTCATTAAATATAAATGTGCCAGAGTCAATAAGATATGGATAACACTCCAGAAATGAAATCAGCTTGCAATGGTTGATTCAAATACATATACATTAGTATGCCCTTCATTTTAATTTAAATGCAAACTAAATAGTCATAGAAGTGAAGGGCTCTTTTCCATCTCCATTGTTAAAGAATGTTTTATCTGAACAAGAAGGTTTCTTCCAAAATATGTCATTATTTGAAGCATTTTACTTTTTCTAGAATCAATTCCTAGAGGAAAATTTATTTTTGGAAAAACAAAACAAAAGAAATCAGTTTGCATGAAGAACACCATCAAATTTGGTGTTTCCTGTGCTTTGTCTAGCCTTTTGACAGAGGCTGTGGGGGAAGGATCACCTGAGCCAGATGATCGCTGTGATAGAGGTCTATTAGAGTCACCTAATTCTGCAGATGATGAATCTGCCATCAATTTAAATATCACCCAGGAAAAATAATGGGTCTGCTATAATCTTTTGGCCCAGAAGGAGGAAGGGGGGAATATTAAAATTTCTTAATACTCAAAGAACATCCTTGGGATATAGTGTGGGATGTCATGCATTCTTCTAGGCAGGTTAAGGATTGTAAGAAATAGTGTGTGTGGTGTTTTATTTTGTGTGTGTGGGCAGGAATAAACTAATTGTCAAGTATGAAAAGCTTTGGGAACTCAAATGCTTGTCTTTGTTCCTCTGCATATGCCATTTGACTTAAGAAAGAGGTTATGACTTTTACTTAGAGCTAGTCTTATTTTCTTAGTCCATCACAGCCACAGCAGTCCTAGGAATGTTTTCTTCGTGTCCCCTTCCCTTGTTTAAATTATGGCATTCTTGGCAAATGATTAATATAGATGTGTAAAATGGAAAATCCATATACTTTGTCAAATTTTCTCTGTTGTGGGAAGGATCACTGATGGACTAATTTATTTTTAAAGGATATGATCTTGCATATCACAGAAATATTGTCTTCATTCTAAGGTCTCTATGTATTGTCTCTTAAGGCTACACACTTGTTACCCTCTCTGTGCTTTCTATACCCTTTGGAACTGCTGCAGGATTTCAAGTTTTGTGGTGTGTTATTAAATAATCAGTTTAATATTTAGTATCTGAACTGTATTGCTTCAGGAGGAGGCAAGAGGCTTTTCCTATTTGCAGAGACACCCTCATGTACTTTCTTACACTGTGCCTTGGTTCCCTCAGCTCTGGACTAGGACAGAGGCTGCAGCATCTCTCCTTTTGAAGGGGAGTGTGGCTACTTGTTTTTTGAGAAGATTCTCTCAAATCCCCACAACTTCTTTAGAAATGTTTAAAAGTACATAGAGCACAAGCATCGCATGTGTGTACAACAGCAGCTCTTTTTAGGAATATATTATAAGAACCATATTAAATAATAAATTTCTTGATTCAGGGCTACAGGCTTAGCTTCTGTATATGATATGACAGCTGACTAACCTTAGGAAGCAAATTGCCTCCCCAGCTTTAGGTTCAAGGGAAGTCCTGACCCTCAAATTGACTGTGTTTTTGGCTGCCAGAGGCAGCCCTGAAGCCAATCCATCTCAAACAGATTGTGTTTACCTGTCTCAGACTTTAGCCCAAAAGTCAGGCTTGGTCATCTTGGGACATTAGTAGAGTTAGAAATGCAGGGGCTTCCTCTGAAGTAGTGACGTTAAGTAGATGAAAGGAGTGCTATGGAGACAGGCTTTGTGTAGGCAGGTTGCAAAATGACTATATCATTGACAGAATGTGCTAAAGGTATTTTCCTCATTTGAAAAAAAAAAAAAAGTCCAATGCTATCTTCAAAAAGAAGCATGGAGATTAAAGGGAAAAAGAATCAGCCTTTTCATTTTGCTATTAGAAATGTATGTGGAAACTGTTTTATCAGAAAACCTGTGTTATATTTCTGCATTAGGCTATGCTTTATAAATGGAAAGTAGTTATGTTTGATGTTTCTATACTCAAAATAGGAATAAAATTATCAATCTATAGTCTTATTTCTGCTCTCCAAAACTTTCTTACACATCTCATGGTATTTTTAGACTAGATGAAATTCTAATGTATAATTATTGATTGGCCTGTTTATAGCTGCTCATATTTGATTTTCTTTCTGCCTGGAGAACTTATCTGCCGTTTAGGTCTTCAGGTGTGTCAGTTGTGACAGAAAAACAAGGTGAGAGGTCTACATTTTAGTTAGTGTCCAGTCCTGCAGTACTTGCGTATGAGGGTCTGATACTAACTGGAGACCTAGTTATTTCTTTGAATAAATAAAACAGACAAAGCATTTTTATGTTTTTGGAGCTTTACCTAGTAGCACAGCAAAAGATGAAGTTTAACCTAATGTCAAAGGAAAATGGAAAGATGTTAAACTGACACAATACTTGCTAACAGTTTTCAGAATTATTTCCTTACTGAGTAGCGTGCTCAGTAATTAATAAAATTGCATCTCATTCTTTTTCGTAGGGCTAACAGTGTTTTATACTAAGAAATTGTTTTTCATCCAATATTGCAGTAGGCTGTGCAAAAGTAGGTAACATGCTCCCTTTTTATTTGAAGCAAAGGGCTCCGTTTACTCAAGGTTACATACAATGAACAGTAAACTAAGAAGCAGAAGTCATATTCCTTGATTCCCACTTACCTATTCTTTTTATTGGGTGAAGATACCTTCTTAAGACTGTGTGTTCAGTAACATGTGATGACCTACTTTTAAGGTATACTGTAACTTCAAAGCCTGTACAAAATGATGAGAACACTTAAAAGGCATTTCCCTAATTCTGTTTTTGGCTGACTCTTGCTACCGTTTCTAGGAAGATGTGGATTTCTCTATTCCGTCTTTTTGACTTTATGCCCTATTACAAGGTCTTTTTATTCATTAAAAATACTTTTTTTTTTTTTTTTTACTGATTGCTACAAAAATAGTGAAAAAAACTGTTCCGAGTGAATACATTGAATTACAGAGTAAATTTTTTATTTGCTTTTCTGCACTCTTCATGCATGTATGCAGTGCTATATGAACAAAAAGGTTACATTTATGGTACTCTGTGACACAAAGGGATCATATAAGAGTCAAGATTGTCTTTAAATGAAAAGCATAACTCCTGAATATTTAAAATGTTTCCATGTTTAATATCAGAACTAAGGTGTGCGTGTGTAAAATTAACTGCTTGAATTTTGAACAATGAAAATCCAGGGAAAATTACAGCATAACAATGGAAAACTATGCCAGTGAAAGTATCAGCTGGAAGAATAATAGCTTTATTTGACAGTGTTTTGACACCATTGACGTATTGTTGTCACTGGAGACCTTCCTTTCTGTGTTTGTGATATAGTATTTCAATCCATATTATCCCAATAGAATCACAAACACTGAAAAGATCTGATGTGTGATAGTCTCTTACTAATGT
Organism: Tinamus guttatus; assembly: GCF_000705375.1. Next base: position 93,824 of record NW_010584790.1, on the reverse strand, counting down.
GTGAGTTGACATGTTGATTGTTCTTTCATATCTGGGATTTGTGAGACTCCTGTTTGAATAGCATTCCCTGATACTAATAAAGGAGATAGAGTTGACAAAGGGGACAGGTGTTCTGAAAGTGATTAATTAGCATGTAAAGAGGAAAGAGGCTTTTTAACTATTTTTGTACAAAGGCAAGAAATAAAACTGCAGGAAAAATATGGCTTAAGCCAGGAAATCTAGTTAGGAAATGGCAAGTTTATCATCATTCCTTACTAGACCAATAATAAACTAACTGCATCCAAGGAGCTAGTTAAAATCAAAATTTTAAAATTATATTTTGGGAAATGTCAAAAGTGGTTATGATCTTGACTAATTTCTTGATATTTAGATATAAGTTTATTTCCCCAAAAAATAGTCTCACCAGCACAAGGAGGTCTGGGGAAAAGGGAGACAGGGAAGCGGCGGAAAAATGTAGTCTGGGAATAAGGTAAAAGATTGGTGGTCACTGCTGTTGTCAGCCAAAAAACTTTAACTTTGGGCAAGCCCAGGGCTCCAAGAAGTGGATGCTATTTGGTGATAAATATTTCACGTCTGCTTGTGGGTAATAATATATAGGAGTAGACATCCCTACAGAGTGTTCTTGTGCCGTGCTTGTTTTAGTTGGGATTGATGGCCATGTGGAGCATATTTTTCTAGCCATGGTTAAGCAAGCTTGAGGTAAGATGTAACAGCTACATCAGGCTTTGAACTGCTTATTCAGATTTACTGTAACGTCAGGTTAGTGTCCTTACATGCCCAGGCCTGGGAACACCATGGTGTAAGAAAGCTGCTGGCTGTGTGGGCTGAGCAGCAGAGAAACGATCAAGAATAGGTCAATTCTTGCTAGGGTGCTGCATAAGGAAACAATGGAGAGCAGGAGATATTGGTGAAACAATTTGCTGTAGATTAGCCTCAAAGAAAGGGTAATGTATTCTGTTGTCACCTATAATCTCAGGAACCCAAAGGTGCTGTGATGTGAGAGGGCAGGAAAGCCCAGCTGCTCCTTGCTTCCTACAAAGCCTAATGAGTAAGGTCTCTTTAGGCTTTTTTTATGCATTGGTTGATTGAATGCAACAAAACTGTGTTTTGAGCTGGAGAACAACACATGGATAGAAACTTCCATATGCACTACTAAAGCTTCCAGGAAATTCTCTCTTGTAACAAATGGGTATTTCTAATTCATAGTTGTCTTAAAACTAGCTTGTATTGGGTTTATTTTAGGTATTTTTTTCTCCATGTCTGACAAATGTTTATTGTTTAGCATACCAATATGGACTGAAGGCAGCAGTATATCTGGATTTGGACAAGGGGTTTTGGTTTCCCATCCACATATTGTCTCTGGAAAATGGGCTCCATTTCTTCATTTAGTTCACTAGTTGCTATGTTTCTGGTAAACATTTCAATCCTAGGCATAAAGCAGCAGATGGGAATAAAAATTGTGGGTGCCAGGTTGTGTGGGAGAGGAAAGGACTGTGAAATGATGAACAAGAATACAGAATTGGAGGAGAATAGTTAGTGGGGAGATGGGATGGACTGGACAGAACTAAGGGCAGGAGTCAAGAGCACACTGTGAAAAAGAGCGGGGAGAGAGAATAAAAGTGGGAAGGAAGAGGAAATAACAGAATCCCAAAATGAAGTTCTTCATAATGCTCTGGAGGAAAGAGGAAGCAGTAGAGATGAAAAAATAGTAGTGGGTGGAGAACTGTGCTAATGCTCCTAATCTGCTTCTCATGTCCTTGCTTGTTCTCAGCTAGCTTGCATCTTTGACACCGCACCATGGAGACGTAGGTATGAATGTTTTTTGCAGGGACTGAAATAACAGAATCCCAAAATGAAGTTCTTCATAATGCTCTGGAGGAAAGAGGAAGCAGTAGAGATGAAAAAATAGTAGTGGGTGGAGAACTGTGCTAATGCTCCTAATCTGCTTCTCATGTCCTTGCTTGTTCTCAGCTAGCTTGCATCTTTGACACCGCACCATGGAGACGTAGGTATGAATGTTTTTTGCAGGGACTGAGCCACATAGTGTGTTTTTCTTTTTTTATGATTTAAGTTATTAACCCAGCAGCTGTAGTAAGACGTGTTTCTGTAAGTTTGCTTTTCATATGAATAGAAATATTCTTCAGATTTCTCAGTCTAAATTTGTTCGTGACTGGTTTTCTACATCTTATGTTGAGATTTTCCTTACTAGAAACTTGCCTGGAGGCTTAACTCTTCTGACAATCTGTAGTGACTTAACTGTAATGAACCTAGAGGTTAGTCACACTGAACCCCATGTGAGAGTGATCAAGTGTCTCCTTGTCCTGGGTTCCAGTGCTGTAATGACCCATCACTTCATGATAGTTCTTTATGGCAACTTCTGTTGGTTCAATGCAGAAAGCTCTTGCTTTCATGTGGCCTATTCCTTGGGTAAAGCTGCTCTTGACAGTTCCTGATATACATAGTAGAAATGAAACACTAGCTGACAGTTTGCAATGTTACAAGTAAATACCCCATGCTGTGAGTGATACTCCAAAAGCCTCATCTTCTACAATTTAAAGGAATGCAACATTTGTGTATGGTACCAGTGGCATTCTTTTTCTGCCACAAGGAGCTTGGACTGTAGTCTAGGGAATATTAAATGATTTCCTGCAGCTTTAATGGCATTTTTTCTTTTTTTCTTAAGAATTTTTGAATTAGAAATGGTGACCTTGTCACTGCAGACATTGCAAAATTGATTTTGCAGTTTCCTTCACCAGCATTAGTAAAGAATGTTGTACAGACAGGCAGAAAAATGCAACCATCAAGATGTTAATGTATATGGTTTTTATACTGTCTAATGAGAATAACTGCAGCACTCTAGAACCTTTTAAACAACACAGTATTCCGAATACACTTTTCCGATCATTAACATCAGTAAAGTTAAACTCTAGCCAAAAAGTACCAAACAGAATTACCTATGCAGAATAATTTTAGATTGCAATCCCCAGATTTCCCTCTCTCTTAATGACAAGCCTTATTCTTCTCAGAGTATTTCTGCAAGATCCTTAAAGCACCCTATCATTAATCCTGAAATATGTATATATCTTCTGGTATTGTTAGTCAGATGAATGTGCTGTAGCTCTGATGATCACCTGAAGAAAATTACAACTTTGAGAGAAATATTTACATTATAGGTTTGCAAAATATAACAAGATCTCAAATGCAAATATGTAACTACCTCCTGCTATATGTAAAAGGGATATGACTTTTTAAAAAATACTTCAGAGAACCTGGGAGCAGGAGTGCCTTGAATTTGGATTCATGCATGTAATTTGCATAATCTTCAAAATGCATCCCAGTTGCCAAAATTTCTACAGTCTGGTAGGTACCTGGGATTTTGCCAGTGAGCTTTTCTTACCCTGTACCTTCAGTTCAGTGTGTGCCCAGAGTTGCTGAACCTGCATACGAAGATGTTCAGCCTTGGCTGCGCTAAATCCAACTTATACTCTGAAAATAAGTTTTCTTCAACGGTATTTTCAACAATTTTAAAATGGAGGCCCAAGCTTGCTTGTTAATCTGAGCTCCAGCTCAGGGCCAATTTTAGGGCAAAGCCTTTCCTTTCAGTATTCCATGTGCTTAGGATTCACTTTTGTTCCTAAATTTTCCTGTGCCCAGTTTTGCTAAGTGTTCTCCATTATGACAGAAATTCCCAGACAGCTTCTGTTCCTAAGCAAAATATGCATATGTCCAAAAAAAAAAAAAAACCCACTGTTTTTCTGTTGCTAAATTGAATTAGAAGAGACCTCTAAAATTGTGATCAGTACTCTTGAAAGACAGCATTTTTTCACATGTATAGGTGCTAAAAGTGTTCTGTGAGTATCTTGTGAATTGCTCCTCTCATTCTCAATCTCTGCTGTAAATAAGTAAAGCCTGTACTCCAGAATATTATCCTTGTGACTTCAAAAAAAAAAAAAAAAAAAAAAGTTTAGAGTATAACCATGACTTCAGTAAGTAAATACTGACACTTATTCTGGTGTACATTTCAGTATTACAAGGGGTAGTGATGCTATTTTTAGTAATTTACTGAAGAACACTAGTAATTTGATAGAGAGGAAAAAAAAAAGTATTAGGGTTTCAGTGTTTCTATTCTTTGTGATCTAATAGATCTGCTCAACTCTAGAAGGTTTTATGCTTTATTGAGACAAATCCTAAAATCCTTATTCTTTTCTTCCTCAGGACAATCTCCTTTTAACTTTAATGAGATAATAAGGCTTATGCTGCTTTGTACAGTACTCTGAGATCTATTGTGAAAGAGATTTAAATATTATTGAAAGGGCAACTTGGCTGAGCTTAAATTAAAATAAAGAACTTGAGGACCCAGTTTACAGAGCTAGCTTTTTATTTATTTATTTATTTCTGTACTCATAAACTCTTCCTGCTTTTGTTCCAGAGTGCAGCGAAGTGCTCTGCTTTCATGTAAAATGGTGCAAGAGTGATGGTTGTGTCTGCCCTGGCAACAGGGGCTATCCTTTTGCTCCTGTACATGGTTGGGCACTTAATGGATGCATTTGCTTGCAGAATTGCTTGCTTAAATAATTTACTTTGACGTGTGGCTGCAGCGTTACAAGTAAAATAGGATTTCTTTATTTCATCTCAAGTAAAACCTGCCATGAATAGCTGTTCGTTCTATTAGCTAAGGCCAACCAGGGCAGAACCTTAATGGAGAAGTGCAATAAGGTAGATTACAAGTCATTTTCAGTTTATAAACTTGGTCAAATCCATGAAGTATGTATAATGTTGCTTATACAAGTATTATAGTTCCATTAAAAAAAACACAGGCATGTATTCTGAGAGAAAATGACAGAATAAATGGAAATGGAAAAATACATAATCATATCAGTTTCCTGTTGATTTTTATTGAGTTAGTCATACCACCACTTAGGCATTTTGTAATCTACTAAAAATGCTTTTACAGTATAGAAATTTCGTATTAGGAGGTTGACATAATGCAATCAAAACATTTAGTCTAAAGTCTTCACAATAGCAAAATTCATCCACATATTATAATGCTTTTCCATTGAATGTAATATTTATAATGTAGCCATCTAGTTAGAGGTATCTGGGCAGAAATTATCAAAATTATTTAATAACTGTATTTTTTATTGGTGCTCTTGAGCATTAGAACATAAACAGGTGAAAGAATATACTTAAGTAAGCATGGGAATATGTTAACATAAAGAACCTTCCACACAGCCATCTTATAATTGATTTAGAGTAAAATCAGGGTGACCTTCAAGTAACTTAAATTGTTAATTCATGATTATCTCTAAATAGAAACCTTTAAGATCTCAAAAAGAGTGTTAATTAGGGTATTGGGGCTGCAATTAGGAAACAATAGGGTACACTGGATTACACAAACTAGTTTGGAAGACAGTTGAAAATTGCTTGAGTCCACATATCTGTTGGTAGAAATCTTCCAGTTTTGCACAGCCCCTTTAAGGAATAAGTATATGAAGACCTAGACTTTTTAGCAGAATAATTCTTGAAAATGTGTGTTTGGAAATTTCCAAATTCCTAATGTGCTTGACATTTGAAACTGTGTGTTCATAATATTTGTAGAGAATGCAGTTCAAGCTATATTGGATTCCTGTATCCCTATTTGCAAGCATTTGATTAAGGCTTGCTGGAAAGTCTAATTTGTGGGCCAGTAAATTATATAAGGCACTCTATTTCTATCTGTCACTGCAGCTATCAGATATGGTTGAATGGGTCAGAATTCCTGCTCTAGGTATTGACAGACACCTATGCTGCTTTTCTGACTACTGCAGCAGATCTGTGTGCTGACTTTTAAAGCTAGTCTCCTGGTTGAGACTTTCATGATGGGAAAATGCATAAGGTTTCCTCAAGTTGTGGATCTAACTGCTGTGTAATTATTCTTTGGGGGTTGGATATTAAATATCAGAGATCTATCAGTATCTTTCTGGTAAATCTGCTTTGGATTTTAAAAAAAAAGGTGTAAGAAGTCAAGATTTAATTAAAAAATACACTATGTAAGTCTCGTTAATCATTTTAAGAGGACAAATAAGGAAATGGCTTCACAGAGAAACTCCTTTTGTACATTGGTGGATCCTGGTGACAGTGGGAGCTTTGCATGGAGATGCTTAATATTTGCATGGTAGAAGCTCTGTTTTGCAAAGTCTTCGTGCATGGCAGTTGCTTGAGAACAGGATAGAAAAGAGGTAATTTGAAATATATATTAGAATGATCCCAAAATTCATGCTGTTGGCTAAGGACAGAGACAAAGATTTTTATTCCAAAACTGAGGCTATTTCCTGAAGGTCTTTCACACTGTGTGCACAAGTAATTCTTCCCCTTCTCTTACAGTATCTAAATAGATATTAGTTTGTCTAAATTTTTTATCTAGACCAACTTACTTATTCAAGATATTTAAATAAGGTAAAATTTAAGTATTTAAGATATTTAGATATTGTCTTCATTTCCTCAAAGCAGCTTTTCATCTCAATTTTTTGAGCAGCTATCTACCTCTTAATTAAAAAAAAAAAAATCTGTTTCTTAGTCTTGCATGTGAAATAATTGCAAATAGAAGGTAAGCCTGAAGTGATAGAAGATTTACTAGTAATTGCATAACCAAAGTAGTAAGAACTTTATGCTCTAACAAAATATTTACATTAACAAAGCAGGTAACTTGAGTGTAACAATTTGCACTTTTCCATCCATCTAAACAGCTGATGTGTGGAGCTTCTACAGGTTGAGGATCTAGTAGACCAGCAAGCTAACTGCTGCTTAGAAAATTCCTTTTTTTATGTGAGATGGTGCAGGACAGTTGTAGTGCTGAGGTACAGTACTGGTTCTATGTGTGAGGCCACCTTAACTTTATTCTAGAGCTTCTTTTAAATCAGTGGAAATCTTTCCACTGACTTGGATGGATTTTGGATTGAGCACAGGATGGGTATATTTTTGTTTAAATAAACATGAAGCATATGGTAGACAGCTGATTCTCTCTCTGTTGTTTGCTCAGTTAATAGCTTCTTTACAATCACTACATTTATTATTGGAGTATATAGCTGAGGAGTCAAATGGTCTTTGGATTATCTGTCCAAATTTGTTGGATTGTTGGAAGCCATCCCTGAGACTGGTGACCAAGACGGCTTAATTTACAGCAAAGATATCTTCATTTTTCCATATCAAGGCTCCCTTCCAGACTAGGGCATTTTCTGGTAAACTCAACTACTAAAGCATTAGAGATGTTTAAAAAGAATTGTTGAAAACTTGAAGATCTAAATATGTATTATGTGTTACTTGGCAAATGTTTATTTAGCTCTTACCAACACAGTTCCTGGAGTTTGCTGCAGGTGCAGTATATCTTATGTCTACCAAATATTGAAGACTTTCATCTCTGAAGAATGTTTATTTCTTACTCTTATATGGCCTGTGACTTCTACCACAATATGGCATTGGCTGCTGATAGTTGCCTTCTGAAATATATCCTTACTTGCTCATGTATTTCCGCATCTACCAAAATATTCCATTGCACCTGTCTCCAGGGACAGTGGCTGTAGGTGGGCACGTGCTGCAGAGTGACAGTGTTCTGCTAGGTGGGTATCTCTGCTGACCTTCTTCCTTCAACCTGGTACCGCATGTTAATGATGCCAGTGGTAAATTGGTGCCTGTTCATAACCATTTTTATTCCCTGGTTGTTCTCAGTTTTATGTATAGGCTGCTGGAAAACTTTTTTCTGTCTAGGCCTGTTTCTTATCTCTGCCAGCTTTGCTTTCTTTTTACTAGTGTTCTTCTATATTAATGTCTCTTGTGGTTTTGTTTTCTGTCATTTCTTTTTACTTGTAGTTTCATTTCAGAAGCCTAGTGCCATGTGGGAAAGGCACTGTACCTTCTGCTTGACTCCTTGTGTCATTCTAGCTAAACCTGTTGTCTATCTGATGTTTGTGCCCTGTGTTCCTCTGTCGTACTCTGTTCTTCCCTGTCCTAATGCTTCTGTCCATCTTCCTTCCCTCTTCTGGCTGCTGCAACACATCATGTTCCTGGGAGCCCATTTCACATTGTGCAGAGCTCAGACCTCTGCTCATGGCCCACAGTGGCCAGTTTGGAGAAAAAAAAGTGTTTTGAGGCCTCTGAGGTCAGGTCTACCCGAATTTCTCTAAGCAGAGGCCTCTCTCCTGTCTTTCCTGACCCTGATTCATTGCAATGCTTACATAGGGGGGGGAACCATTCTCCTTTTAGATTAAGTCTGTGCTATGTGAAGGCACTGTAAGGTGGAATGTTTGACAATAATAAACTATTCTTCCTTTATTTTAGACTTATTTTAGGTTTGAAGTATTACCATTGTTGAATAAACCATGGTAGTGAAGACAGAAAGAAGCTATGGTCTGCACATTCTGAAAAGGAAAAGCAGGAATTGTGTTACAACTTAATGAGATAAAATGAGAAAATGAGTTGTGATATGAGAAGCCACAGTCAAGAGTGGACAGCAAGGTATGAAGGAGGGTACTAGATAACATAGCAACTTTGCCTGGCCTTTGTCACATGTTGAAAAGTTATCAGACAGCAATAATAAACATGGAATTGGGGGGAAAACTTTGCCAATATGTTAAGTTTAAGTATATATCTACTTATAACTTGGTTTTATCCTTCATTATGGCTCCAGCATTCATAGATGTCAGCAGCATGATTTATACTGATACTGCTTCAGCCTGAGATCAGAGGAGGGACCTAGAGTGATGGGAAGAAATCTACATGCTGATAAACTGAGTTTATGGTTTTCAGTGGGGTTTAGCATATGTGTTGTGATTCAAAATGGAAGATGTCTGCACATAGTTTTCCCTATGACCACAGAATGCACTTGTGTCAGCAAAATTCACATCCCTTGCTTGGACCTGCAATTCATTTTTTTTTTTTTTGTGCGTGTCTGAGTTGAAGTATTCACGCTTGTGCAAATACTTACTGTTCTGTTTTCCTGTTAGTGTGACTATAAATTGTACCTGGTTGGAGGAGCTGGGTTTTGACTGTTGAAAATCTGTTGTATCGGATAGTGTAAATTTTTGCAAAAGTATATTCTTTTTCTTAAAGAATACATGAGTTTAACAAAGGCAAAAGAAAGATTTCCTGGAGTGTAATTAAGCTGATGAGATGCAGGGGCCTTGTATCTCCTCCTCCCATATAGATCAGACTCTAATAGAGCTATTTGTTAAAGCCTTTGAGTATAACTCATGCCAGGAGGTAACATGGAGGCAAGCAGTGCTCAGAGACATATAGGAGTCAAAGCAAAACTGGTCAGAGAAATGTGGCAGCTTGTTGCACTCTTCAGCAAGCTGTGCCCTGTCCCAAGGCTGCATGTGCTGCGCACTCTAGAGGTAAAGCAGGCAGGAGAGGAAAGTAAAGAAGAAAAACTTCTATTTCTATCTCAAATCATAATGGAGCAATTTAACTTGATAATGATATAGGGCAAGGTGAACTCCTTTCATAGGAGTTCACGTAGTGTCTATGTCACTTAAGGTCATGATCTCTGGCAGTTGCGTGTGTTGGGGTAGGAATTGGTCCTTTAGTAACTCAAAAAAAGAAAGGCTCTTGAGCTGGCACAGGCTGAAGCAAAATCTTGATGCTTGGACCATCATCAACTTTATCCTATAATTTCACCGTTATTTTCTACTGGTGTGCTCTAGGTCTGAATTTCAAACTGTCTGTTACCAACACTAAGCTGGCTGTAAATCTGGAGTGTATACAAGTTAATGCCCCTGTATACACTTCATCATTTTCTAACACATTTGTCAAGACTTAAGTGTGTGTTTTAAATGAGATGAGGAATTTAGCAGCAAGTGGAACCTCTGCAGGTGGAGGTAGTAGTTGTCCTGTGGGTGCTTATTACAAGTTTTATTTAGAGAGAATCTGAGAGTGAAAGGAGAGTTTAGTTAAAAACATCAAAATAAAAAGCAAGTATTTGCTCTACTACCATGGCTTAGAGGAGATATTTCTTCTTAAAACTTTTGTGGTATGCATGTATATAGATTTTTAACAGTGTTCTCGTGTGCTCAGACTAGGGCTTATCACAGTGATCACAATTGTGTTGTCACCTTCCCTCTTTCTCCATCTGTCTCTATTCCTCTGTTGTCTTGCACATGGGAAGCTGTCTAAGGCAGGAGCTATGTTTTTGTTCTGCATTTATATAGTGTCTCAGATCCAGCACTTGGTGCAATGAAATTCTGCTTGGTGGCAGAATTATCAAGTTTTATGATGCTAAAACAAGCACTGCTGTAAGCTTTGCTTCTGCTGGAGAGTTTAGTTATGCAAATAACTAGTTTCCCCGAGAGTTTTATCAAAGATTTTATGGTGTTAAATTATTTACAATAAACACATTGTCTTACTTACCGCTCAGCATAAATTTAGAAGGTAATTTTAGCAAGGCAAGAAAATATTTATGAGGAGGAAGCAGAGGTAGAAATATGAGTGATAAATTAATGAGAACATGCTTGCTGTTTTGCTAGTCCAGAGGAAAATTCTCATCTCTAATCTGAGCTCATTTTATGTTAGGAGGTTTGCATCTGTGTTTATGTGCTGGTTTAGCCCATCTTTGTGTGCTCTACACTCTTATCCTCTACTATTCTCTAGCTCAGCTAGATCAATGTCTTAGTTGAGCTTGAGAATAGCAGAAAATAAGAGCCAAAACTACCTTGGAGACACAACAGCCAGGGAGGGGTGGGAATACAGCAGTGGTGCTGGTATTATAGAAATTGCATTGGGTGCTGTAAGAGCAAGAAGGGAGCAAATCTGGGCTTTTGGGATGGAATAATGGTGGATAAACTTGAAAGAACTGCTGGGAAATCCAGGTGGCAGGAACAATCAGGAGAGTGTGTGGCCCCTGGAGCAAGAGGCCATGTGCAGCAAGGTGAGCTGTTCTTGGCTGCCTCAGGGAGAGCTCTGCCATGAGACGGAAAAAGGGTGTAACAAGTTCTTTCTATATTGTAAATATCATATGTCAACCCTGCGTTGGGTCTGCCTTCTGCTAGTTTACATAGACTAAAATGTCAACAGCACACTTCCACTCAGTTTTATGTCACTTACCAACCTAGGAATCATAAATAGTTGTTTTTGTAAAGAAAGCAGGTTATGTTTGGCTAGAAATGATCCAGAAGATTTTACTGCCATAGCCCTGGGATCTAGTTTTTAATGCAAACACTTTATTCCAGCCTTATAGAAAATACCAGGAGTTTCTGTACGAAAGAGATATTTGACAAATCGTCTATCTGTTTTTATATTGCAGTATATTGGGAATTATTATTTCTTCCTATAGAGCTGGAGAAAAAGAAGCTGGTATTGGCCAGATAGAAAATGTAGGGAACATATAAAATGTGTTTCTATAAATTACCTATAAACATCAGTAACTAATTACCTTGGAAGTATTGTCAGCATGGACATGTTGGTAAGCTGTGCTGTTCTATTATATAAATCACCAAATCCTGTGTCTTTGTGGACTATTAGAAGTGATAAGACTGCCTCAGATTCTTGCATGAATTTTCTGCTTGTTTAGTTTAACGGTAATTATAACAAAATGTTAAGAGAAGACAGCATCAACTATAGAATTCTATGCCCTTAGTTCAGAAGGTTGCTGTCCAAAAGGCAGGATTGACTTTTGTTTTTGTATCTATACCCAGCATCTTTCCTATAGTAAGAAGAGCTGTCCTAGGCAGTATTGCTTTAGAAAATGTCCTCATACCTGATCTGCAAATCTAGCTTTATCAAGTTGATCTAGCATCTTATATATTTATTTTTGCCCGTATTTCTTATGTCCTTCCTACTCTGACCTTTACTTATTGTGGCAAACAGACAAAACATTCAAAAATGTGTGGTGACTGTATACTGAATTATTTATGGCAGCAGACACCAACAAGTTAATAGTATACTTGGAATTGCTATATTTCAATTAGGGGAACAAGTTAATTGTGACAAATTGCCTAAATGTCTTAGGGTGGTATACAAGGCCCTTGCAGAGGTCTTAGGCTTCTGCCAAATGCAGGCACCAAGACTGCACTGACAGAAAGTGATGGTTTTTTCAAATACTTCCCAATATAAGCATATTTTGGACAAGCCTTGGAAAAAAAAATTGGCAAACCCCAAATCTGCTTACCAGAGCTAAACATAAAGCAGAAGCAAATGTTCACATTGTAGCAGATAACTGGTCAAAAAAGTTGGAAAACCTTCAAAATCCTTCTATTCAGGAAATTTTTAAAAGCTTCTAAGACAACTTGAGAACAGTTTCTGGCTGTAAAATTAGTGGTATTATGCCATCCTGTAGTGAAGATGGTCAAATACTTTCAAGTTGAATGAAAGGAGAATCCTCTGTCACTGTCACAAATGCATCAACAGTTTAATAAGCTTTATGCAGACAGTTTTAAATGAATGGGGTTCTGCTGTTCTCCTCCACAGAAGTAGGTTCATCTACTGCAGGTTTAAATGAATGGGGTTCTGCTGTTCTCCACAGAAGCAGGTTCATCTACTGCAGGCCTAGAAGCTGTTATGCAGCCTCTGCAAGGCAAGGTGTCTGTCCTCAGTGATATTCTCCTGAAACATTCAAATGTAGAGGTCAATGCCTTGTTAAAAAGAAGAAAAAATACCAATTTGTTTGTTAGACTGCAATATTATGAGAAAATGCCTAAATAATTCCAAGACACAGAGAAAGACTACTTTCTCTGTGTTAATCATAAAAATACCTCTTAAAACTGCTGGACAAAATCCTTGCTTGATCAGTGCCAGCGAGTCAAATTATCTTTTGGTCCACCTGATACTTTATAATCACATACACCTTAAAATGAGTGTGGTGAACACACTACAAGCTTGTATAAGCTGCTTGCGAAGTTTCGTCACATATTCAACTATCAGGATGTGTATGTACATGCAGTTTTCTTATTTGTTCACCATAGAATGGCAGCAAAAGTTTTTTGCCAAGGTAGGATGGCAAGAATTTCCACTGCCAAAAACAGTGAGCACTGCTGTGCTTTTATGTGGCTCTCGCCTAACTACTAGATGTTAACCTAGCAGCTTCTTGATGCATTTAGGAACAGTAGAAAGCCATAGTTTGTGGGATTTTCCACTTGTATCCATGGGTATTGAAGATGATGGATTTGCCAGCCTATGTTCAGCTCCCTGCAGTGACTGTCCATCGTCGGTGGCTGTATGCACAATGGAGAAGATGCCATGTCTTAGACTGTCTTAACTGTGCTAGGTAAAGCAAGCTCTGCAGAGCCTGTGGTTCCAGTGTTTCATCCAACAAAACCCTTGTCTCCTAGGCCAACTGCCTTGAGAACTTCTGAAATCAGCCACCTTTGTCCTTGCAGTTGACATACAGGCTGGATGTCAATATCAAGTCCTCATGTTCCTCTGGGGTTCAAACCCTTGTCTTGCAAAGTAAAGATTCCTGTAAACAGACTTGTGGTGATGGTGAACTAGATTCTGGATCAAATGTGAAGTATCAAGCAGCCATCTAACTCCATGCTTCTGACGGTTTCTCCTCTTAAAAAGCTCTGGGCTGCTCTTTTAATCTTTCTTATGATGTATTTAATATCCACCTTGCATATTCCCTTTCTGGCTGAAGGGAAAACAATTTATGTTTCATCTTGTTTAAACTCTGTAAGGACCTGATTTGTGCTTTTTTCACCAGAGGGAGTTCTGCATTCTTCAAATCCTCAGTATAGTTTTATTAGTGTAAGTAGGCATAAACTTTAATTCAAGGAGTGTTCAACTACATACTCCAGCTGTTGGTTGCACTTTACCAGCTTATTTGCAGAGAATCATGTCTTAGGTTTTCCCTTGCAGTGTTTTACTGAGATGTCCCAATCCAGATGGTAGCTAAATGGGTTTATGTTGTGATAAATTGGCTGTTTTGTTGGTTTTGTAGGACTTGTGCACCAATAGCCAGGCCAACAGCATTGTGCAAGCATGTAGATGCAGCAATGGCCAAAAAATGCTCCTCTACCAGTGACAAAAGTTTTGCCTACTGCAGTAGTCTTTTCCAGTACAGCCATGTTAATTGGGATGAAATTTCAAGAATGAGATGATTTTTGTATTCAAGCAAAGAAAACTCTGAGCAAAACTCTGCAGTTGAGCTGTGACCCTCGTCTATCCTGATGATGTAGATCAGGGCTCACTTCCCACTAATGCTAAAGCATTTGGGGTCACTTCCTTGTGAAGCAGACTCCTCTTGGGTATCTGCTACATGGTTACTTTGGTTAAAACTAATTCTTGATAAATTCTTATGCTAGCACTGTACTCTCTCTTCATTTAGGTAGACTAATTCAGACAGCAGCTAAATTCATAGACAAGTGCTGTGAACCATAAGAAGGGAATTCATAGACAAGTGCTGTGAACCATAACAAGGGATTATGTGTGTGTATATATAAAGTAGACCTCCAAGTAAAAAAGAAAACAAACTATTATTCCTAAAACTATTTATGGAGCTGTTGTGAATATGAAGAGTAAAAAGTCTCTGAACTTATAACTTATTCACTGGGTACATGGTAACTAACCCCTTTCCAAAACACACAAAATTAACATAGAAGAAGATGCCTTGTGGAATACCAGAGCACATTTAGTCTGTCTCTCCTTTCCTCTCAGCTTGCCTTTGGTAAAATGCTATGTAAAAAGCTACCAAATGCAATCAAAAACTCTATCCTGTTCATATGGCGTAAAGTCAGCAAATCGGGAAATTGGAAAAATACATGTTGCACTCAAGTTATTAGTCCTCAGTGATTTCTTCCATGCTCAAACTTTGCATGCAACATAAAATAATTTGTTAGATTTCCCCAAAGTTGGGGAAAGATTGCCAGTTGCCCATGAGCGTGATTAGAAGACACCACTGGACTGCAGTTCTTTGACTCTGCCTTCAAAACAGGTTAGCAAAGTCTTTCCAAAAGCCATGGTGTGATTGAATTACTTTTTTTGTCTCTAACAAGTGTTAATGAGAAACAACTACTAATGAGAAATATGAGCCTGAACTGGGACTACAGATGACTAGTCTCTCCTGCTTGTCTTACATTGCTAGCTTAGGCAAATGCTCAGAGTATTTAAGAAGATGTTTAATTGGTTCCCAAGCACCTATTTTTTATGAGTAGGGCTTAAGTGCTGAAATAGAGGAAAGGACAAATTGCCCTATGCTTGCCAGCAACACAGCACCATATAAAGGTAGTTTAGAGAAAAATCCTAGGAAGCTTCTTAAATTCTTTCTTTGGAAAAAGGAAGACAGTGTACCATCATCTTCAACAAAGAAAAAAGTTTTTGGGAAAAGTACAGTACTTGGTGTATTTTTAGTGAGAGCTTCATATATACATACATGTGCAAAAGTTGTTTTGTTGGGTGTGGTGTGTGTGTGTGGTTGTGTGTGTGTGTGTGTTTTGCCTTTTTTTTTTTGTCTTTGGTAAGGCTTTGGAATAATGCTTTATATCCAAGGAGATAAGAGTACTGCACTATTAAGACATAGTGATCCTCCTAAGAGAGGAGTGGAACTAACTGAGCTGGTTTTGTATCACTGCCCCTGATTTTAATCCTTAAAACCATAGGTACTGGTTAACCAACTGCTAAAACATGAAATGTATCTGTAAAGTAAAAGTGGAGCACTATTTTCCAAACACCCAACAAGAAACAGAAACAAGAATATTAAGTGATAACACCATATATTTGTTATTCAGGCTAGATTTGTAATCTTTATGGGTTTGTACTGATGGATCTTTTTCCTCTGCATTGAATGTTGGAGTAATATTTTTGAGCTAGCTCATTTTCTTTAGGAAGTAACATAATATAAACGAAGAATAAGTCACTGATTGCTTTCTCTTGAAATGCAATATAGTTATATGAACTCTTCATACGGGTTGGTTTTGTTTGTATCTTATTTTCATAAAAGAATAACCTGCAAAATAGTCATGATGATATTAAAGCAAAGGGACTTTATTAAAGCTCAGTATTGCTAAGCGCCAAATTGCACCAGATTGATGTGTATAAAGTTTACCAAACACCACATATCAGTTTAATGAACAAAGTGTCATTACAATTTCTATTCCTCAGAAAGAAAAAAGGGTAATTGGGAATATCTAGATACAGATAGTATGTGCTTAGTTCTTTATTTAATACAGACATTGTCAAAAAAAAAAAAAAAAAAAAAACCCCAACCAAACAAAAAAAACCTTTCCATACAGAGGTAATTTAGTGATTATAAAGTTTTAGCATAATGTTGACTTTTTTCCTAAAGAACAGAGTTTATTAGAGGAAGGACTACAGTAAACATTGTATGTTAATACTAGTAACTGTTATGAATTTGGGGCATCATAAACTTGAAGATGGTCTTTATAATGCAATACCTAGTACCAAGAGTTGGAAATTCTAGTCCTTGCAGTTACCTTTCTGGGGAAAATCTCTTGGGAATTCAACTGTGGCTTCCCCTATCTGTGCAATAGCTTATCCCAGAAGTTATCCTTTTTTTGATAATTATTCTGAGTTTATTTAGGAAAAAAAAATCTTGGAGTCAAGCAGAGAACTAACCATATGCCTGAGGCTTGTCCAGCAGTGGCTGTGCTCGACCTTTGATTTCCCCTGTGCTCTGGAAGCCTATTGGGATGGCCCTGTAGCATGGACCCTATTATGGGATACCTCAAAGTGCTTTTCAGTCTTTAGGTCTTCACACAGTTGGTGCTGGTAATGTTTATGGCTGAGGTGGTCTCAGGATATTGAGGGAGCAGTGATACAGTGCAGCAATATAACAGGAAAAAAAAAAGTCAAGCTTTCTGACCTACAACTGTCTTGCTTTTAAGATTAAATAGAAAAATAAATGATTCTACATAATAGAGTTAAGGTGGAGAACCTGCCAAAAGCTGGAAAATTGAAAGTGAAGGCTGACATTCATTCTGTCATTAACTGATCTGTGTCTGCGCTTCCTTTTCACCATCATGCAAGTGAAGTATTAAGTGTCATCCTCCACTTTGAATCTTTTTTGGATTTTTGTCAGGTTCTGTCACAACTTTGCTCTATCAGGTGTTCTTGTTGTGGGAGCACAGGCACAAAAAATCAATCCCTCAATTTTTGGGATTGATATCAATCCCAAAACACACCTGTATGCGTAGCAAGTGACACTTATGCTTGACAAGGGGAGTAAAGAGATTAGGCTGTAGCACAGAGCTAGATAAGGAGAAATCATTCTGTCCAAGCACTTCCTGCTTTGTGAAGATCTTGAGGAATTTTAAGTAGGAGGAAAGGGAATTGAATGGAGGATATGGGTTCTTAAATTCTTTAAAACTGTAATAATAATTATTAATTGCCCTGCCTTGATAGGCCATGGTTCACCCATGCTGAAGTAATGGTACCAAGTGTATTTTTAGCAGCATGAACAACATTTGTGGAAGATCCTACTGCATGAGGAAATCGCCTCTCAAAAAGGAGTGGAGCAAATGGTAAAAATAGAATATGCAGTACAGGAAAAATAGGAGATTCAAAACATATATACAGAAAAAGAGCAGAAATAGGAATTGTGAAGCCCATGAAACTTTGGTTACCTGGTCTTTGTTACCTGGATTTTGTACCATTTTGTACTCCCAAAAACTCAGGATAGTTTTTGTAGTTGCGTGATTTGGAGAATATATACATATGTATATATTCTATATTATATATAAAATATTTTCTTTTTTCTAGTAGTTTCAATTTTGATTCATATTTTATAATATAGTGGACAAAATTTGACTTTTGTATGCATCTTAATGATAACATCTTTAAGACACTAAAAGCTTGCATTTAAGCTACCAAACAATAAAAATTGTTTGTCCGATAGAGATGTTTCCATCTACTGCTGATGAAAGATGTGATATAGATGTCCTCGTTCATAACAGGGGAAATAAAGATACTATGGCTTATAATAAAAGCTTATGCTATCAAATGAACAGCAGTAGGTGTAATATATTGTTACAAAAAATGTTCTAGGTTGTGACCATGTTTGTTTAATTACAGCATGTTTGGTTTATAATTAATTACTCTGGAAGCAGAATAGCGAGGGAGAACAACTTGAAAAGTGATGGTGAAAGGTTTCTGGCATGTGAGAGTTAAGGTGGTTCATTTCAGCTTGCTTGAAGCATAGAAGCTATTTCAGTGCCTTTTTTTTTCTCTCTTTTTAAATCAAAAGTGGTAGTGGTGGGGAATACCCTAAAACTGTGCTGGTTAAAGCAATTCAGTGTATCCTCTGCTCTGTATGGGACATTAGCCTGAATTACTGCAAGGCCCATAATCCAATTGCATGAATTTTTGTGCCAGTATTAGCGCTTGGGCTGGGAGAACATCAGCCCCTTTTCAGGTTTGGTCCCTGTTCCAAGCGGCTGTGTTACATTTTTCTCACTTCTCAGCATGCCAGACATGGGAGCTGGGGCTGCATCTTCGTCTTTCTAGTTCTGGCAGCTGAACTCTGCTGCTTGCTCTGGGCTCTGACAAACCTGTTCCCTGGTAGGGATGCAGGGACGTGTCCCAGGGCCCCCTTGTTTCTGCACCCCTAGCACTGTGGAGTTGGGTGGGAAGGAAGGCAGGCCCTGCCCAGGGTGCTCTCCCTTGATCTTTGCAGGGGTCTTAGGTTGGGACTGAAAAAAATGACTATTGACCTGCTTGGCCTAGACTAACTGGGCTACTGCAATCAAGGGAGAATGTCATGTTATGGTGCGTGGTTCCAGTTTTTGCTATATTAACAAGAGGACTCAAATGAGATGTTTGTTTCACTTGCCCCGTTGGTTTTGCTTGGATTTTATATAATTTGTAAGTCAGGATCACAACTGGATGGATGAGTGTGGGGTGATGACACAGCTCTGCAACACACACAATATCATGTGAAGACCATGTGGCCCATAATATTTCTGCCATTTGCCATAAGGGCAAACGATGTCTAGTTCTGTAACATTAATGCCTCTGAAATTACAGCAATAGCATTAAATGTTCAGATCAGGCATAGTTTTCCTGTCTTTGAGTAGAGATCCCAACAATGATTTGGTCACTAAATATGGATAGTTCTGGTATAATTACAGTATAATTCTCATCTCCCTTGACCTAAAATCAGTCATGAGTAAAGCCACTGAAGGAATTAGTTACTGTAGCATAAACTAGCATAAGAAAGTGTTGGGCCTACAGTGAGATCCTTATCTTGAATATGCTTACATATATTTGGGTATGTTTATACGTGTGTGTTTTTTTTTTTTTAAACTTAAACAGCATAAACAATAACAGATATTATTTGTAGATGAATCTGAGTAGGTCAAGGGAATAGTTGTAACAGTGGTAATATCTAAGCCACAGATGGAAGTGGGCAATGTCAGATTTTGTGTGCGGTTTTTTGGTCCTTGTTGTTTGAGGAATAAAGGAATCTATGCGGTCTGCTTTGCTTAGAATTCACTAAAATGGGTCAATGCTTGAGCTAGCAGTTGCTCTGAAATTACAATGACTGACTGTAATTAAGAACAAATTTGTAATCATAAAAAAGCCAGATAAGGGGCTAGCCACTTCATGAAAGATGAATATAATCAGGATAACTGGCACAGCTGGTGGCTGTAGTCTGTCTTCAGTGAGCGCACACAACTGCCATAATTCCTATGGGAAGTTGTGTATCTGCCTCAAAAGGTGAATACTTAAGAAAATTTCCATTAGATCAATGATTTGAAGTTGTAAGGCTTATTACAGTGATGGGGCTTTGGGTTTGGGGAACACAATTCAGCCATTTATTACTTACACGTTATTAGTATGCTGATGAAGTTCATGTAAATGAATCAGGTAGAGGCATTTTGGTTTGGAAATCAAGTTTCTTTCAGAGGAAAATATCAATGCTGAATGTGCCAGCGCATAAATGTAAGCAGGAGTTGACTTCAGCTCAAGCCATTTTTCTGTTGTATTTAAATTTGTGGACTGCTTTTCCTTGATAGCACAGGCAGACCTAGCAGGAATCCTCTGTAACCTTTTCATCTGTGATATTCCACAGACTTCTGTATGAAAACAGTCAGCTTTGGTTTCACTGCAGAAAATATCTATAAAACCCTGTTAACTGTTTTCCTCATGCAAAACAGCAATTATGACCTCTTTGACATAGCACTTATTCTACAGAAAAAAGCAATTGCCATTTGGCTCTATTCATTTTGTACTTTGTTTCACACTTTCTTAGGATGTATCAGCAGACTTTTAATTATTCTGCAAATGATTCTATTAAGCATTCTCCTTGCATATTAAATGCAGAAGACATTGTTTTGAGCTTCCTTTGCCTCCTGTGAATAGAATGTGGGCAGACATAGAAAAATCAAATTATTTTACTAAATGAAAACAACCTGAGCAGAAGAAATCATTTTGAATAATGACAGCTTGGGTGAGAGTGTCACCATTTTCTATCAGTTTGTTCT
The DNA here is from genome assembly GCF_000705375.1 of Tinamus guttatus. The sequence goes on along the minus strand of NW_010584790.1, from coordinate 73,422 downwards.
GCATCACATAGGAGCTCACTTGATGGAATGCTTAAAAAAAAAAAAAAAAGTGTCTAGTAAAAATAAGCTGTGACAGTCTCTAAGTAAATGTAATAAATCAGGAGGATTTTCAAAGGGAATAAAAAGTGTCATTTATGATGGTTACAGCTTATACGCCCACTGTGATTCCCGTACTGGTACAGTTTATACTCTCCCATGGTAGATAAAATTATTATTTGATCTGTCAAAATGGAGTGACAAAATTTTTGTGGGTAGACAGCTTGCTTAAGAATAGTGAAGTTCTATTGTGTGTTTGCTATCCTAATTCAAAGACTGGAAAACAAGAAATGAGGGAAAGCAATTATTGTTCAGAAAGTTCATATAAAACTAGTGGAAAAAAAGGTTAATGGCAAAAATCATAATGTTTTACCCGTAGGAATCTGGAGGAATAGCAAACATATATTTTCATCAAAAAAGTTATTATTTCAGTAGCCCTTGAGACCTAAATTCTAGCATTTTTCCTGTAATATAATGAATTGGTTAATTCTCAGAGAAAATTTTTGCTCTGCAGGAAGTGGAGCAGATTAATCTCTTGGATCCAGGTGTTCACAGCTAGATTAAATCCACTACCTGACTGAGTTCATAGTGCTAGGTGAGATTGCTGCTTAGAGTTGCCAGATACCTGTGTTTGACCTGGCCATTCTGGGCTGGAGAATATTTATACAACCTCAAGCACTAAGTTACAGGCAGGTCTTTTTCATTGTAAATACAGTAAAACTCTCATATAGGCAGAAAACTGCCTGCTCTGAAACCTGGAGGAGGGTCCCAGTTCCCACAGCATGTGTGTAAATTGCACTGGTGGGAGGTGGATTTGGGGACACCAAGGAGCTGCATCTTGGACATAGGAAAGCTAAATCCCCCTGTGTGTCTTTGAGTGGTGAGTTTGAGTGTGGGCTTCCCACCCTTTCTTTGAAGCCTGAAGCTTGCTTTTCTTCTAAGTGTAGAGAGGTGATATATCAGATTGACAAATCTGATTGAGGGAGAAGTACTGCTTCTCTACTTTTTGAACACCTGATGAAGGAGCAACCAAGTTGTGATCTATAATTATGCACCCAGGTAAAAGCATTTGATAACAAAGTCCTTTAAAACTAGTTAAAAAGATCCTGTGGCTAGAATTAGTCAGCAAGGTATCAGCAGTAAATGCAATGGTGGGAATATTTTGCCTTTGGGCTGGGTTGTGAAGGAGCGTAATGAATTTTCCATGACTTGCGGCCTTGAAATTAGGATTAGGGTTCCTTCTAGCTCCTTGAACTCACCACAAGATACAGCTGAAACCTGAGTGAAGGCCTTAGTCTTCTGCATCCTCTGCTCTGTTGCACGTGTCCAAAACAATGTTGTGGCATTGCACTTCCATGCTGAATACGGAGCTGCTGCTCTGTACTGTTAGGAAAGGCATTTAGAGCATGAATGCGTTTGCAAACTTTGAGGAAATCATCACAGTTTAAAGGAAAGGAAGATGCCAACAGGAGGAATAAGTCCTGCATTTCAGACTTGGTACAAATTCCCACCTACCAATCCCCACTTGTTCCTAGTAGCCAGCTTTTCTTCTCTAGAAGAAATATTGTTCTTCAATTTCTTGTAATGACTGATTTATATTGACCAGATGTATTGCTTGCAAAAAAAACTCCTGTCATTCTCTTTCCTATCCACTTTCTGTTATGGCTATTTATTACTAGTCCCTATTTACACAGCTCTGAAAAGGGGAGTCAAGAAAGATAAAGTAACCCCAATTGTGAAACAATTCCCTTCTTTTCAGGGAAAAATAAAGCTGTATAGTCACTATCTGAATCTCCTAAAATGTGATGTTGCTCTGGGGCACAGAGAGACAAACTGTTTTTTATGGACTTCAGCTTGGTTCCTTCACTGTATAGCTGTAAGAATGTTTGTTGCAGTGCTTATTGCAAGCATACTTAAATTGGACTTCTTTTCCATGAAAGTACAGGCATTCTAGAAAAAAGAAAATGTTCCTTTGCACCAACAGCAAAGTCAGTACAGCATAGACTCACTAGGTGAACAGCAGAATTCATGACAAAAGTAAGCAGAGGACATCAAGCAAACCACAGATTCTTTTTTTCTTCCAACAGCAGAGTCTTCTAAATATAGATTATAGTAATTTACTTTCAAACAACTCATTTTCAGCATCTGACATGTTCATTAACCCCAGGTAGAAAAATTATTGTGGTGCATTAATTTTTCACCAATGAAGACATTAGTCATATTTGCAAGTATCATTAGTGTCTGCCACCGAGGTGGAAAAGTCTCACTGTCTCTCTCCAAATGGAGGATGCATTAGAATGTTAACTAGGGTCTGCTGAGTTCTCCGGGTTATCAACCCTTGCACAGTTCTATGTGTTGAATTTTAATTAGACTCTTCCAAGAGTACATCATTAAAGGACATGTTTTAGAAGCGAGTAGAACAGACGTGTAATCCTTTAGTAAAATAAGGTAAAATGTACAAGGGTTTAGTATAAGTATTCTGATGGTTCTTCTGACAATATAAGGCGACAAGTTCACGCATTAAACTGTATGTGTGCTCAGCAATTATGAAAGAGAAATGGGATCAGAGGCATTGCGGTCCACAGACTGGGGAGGGAAGAGGATTTCTAAGCGTACTCATGGCTGTAAGTGTTTAACTGGAAGTGGGGTCAGAGAAATTTGGATGTTTCTCTTCCACGGTGTTGGAAAATACCTTGAAACATTTATTATCAATGGGCTCCTATATTTCTTAGATGCTTTTCTGCATTCTACCTCTATGAGGGTTAATGATACTTTTGTTTAATCCACCTCTTAATGGTTTTGCTTAAGCTTTGTTTTCTTGGGAAGAAGAATTATTTTTTTTAAAAAAATCTGTCTTATAGCTTCTGCTAAAGGTGTGATAGAAGAAAGATCCAGTAGCAGCAATGGTGTTTCTGTGTTGCTCTAGTTATGCTTTTTCATATAAAAAATGCGTAAACATCATTTCCTGGAGTATAAAACCATACACCAGCACAGCAGCTAATCTTTCATGATTTCAGGAGATAGGTTGTTTTTACTGATAAATCAGATGAAATCTTAATTACGAAGCAAGGTGTATAGGCTTTAGCTTTGAAAATGCCTGCAAAACTTTGATTAATTTACTCTGTTTTCTTTTTCCTCCCTTTTTACTTGCTATGTCTAATTTCTACCCCAGTAAAGGAGAGGGTGAGGTAGCTGTGTGCAGAACTGGGCTGAGGATGGGCCCCAGGCTCCGCAGCTGGGGTCTACATGATGTTCAACATGGAAACCGTGCCCATGTTGTAATTGTATGATGTCCACATATAAAAAGCAAAGTTCCCAATGTTGCATGTGCATTTTCAGTGATGCAATTTGGATGTTAAGTCTGTACGTGAAGTTCATTGAATAACTATTTTTCAAAGCACTTTTTTTCCTATGAAAATAAGTTAGTAGGAAGTAGCTCACTGAATACTTAACCGTCGTATTATTTAGTTACACATAATGCACTTTTCCTGGCTTTTACACCATGCAAAAGCTATGTATTTCATTTGTTTGTCTGAGCTCAGCCATAGAAAGTTATTCTCATCTCTAGATAGTTGTTGTATTTAAGCACTTTTTGTTTTGATGGAAATTACTTTTGTAGGAAGAAATTTACCGCTTTGACTGCGATCAGGGCCACAGCTCAGTCCGTAACATTCACTGCTGACATGCCTATTTCCTACCTGTCAGAATGAAATACTAATGGTAGGTCCTATCAATTCTGACACTGCTTTCTTATTTTTTATAACCAAGGTCACTTTGCTTCAAGTTTACATTTGCCATGCAAATAGAAATGAAACTATAAAAAGGATTATTATTTTTTCAGCAAATTTGTGCTGAACATGTCTTTTTTTTCACTTCAAGGAATAAAATATTTGAAAAAATTAAGGTGATGGATAAGACATTTGCTGGTTGGAGAACAAGGGAAAAAGTGATTTTTCGTCTTTACTATTAAGTATGCATGCAAAATCAGACTGGCTAATCATCTGGTTCTTTTCTCAGTGTCTATCTTGTTGCATTCATGTTTAAATGAAATATCTGAAAGGTGTTTAAAGACTATTCTCTAGCCCTTACAAAATGTCTGTTCATAAAGAGTCTAAAGGAAGCTTTAGTCTCTGCAGGAAAGTGTGATGGTCTTTCAGAGTAAAAGACATTGCGTTTTCTCTTGAACACACCAAGAGCAGCTTGTGTTTCAGTTCCCAAGACATACTTTGCCTCAAATCTTTGTTTCTTGATGATGATTTTCATTATCATCTGAGTTTCATGTTTGCTTTTATACACTCTGAGGTGAGAAGCCTTGTTTATGGTGTTGAAGAATGGTGGGGCAGCACCGTGGGAGGCCCAAGTCTTTAATCCATGTGCTCTGGTGTCATGTTAGAAGCAAGCAAACTTGACAGGACAGTGGGGAAAAGTCCCAATTTAAGACTGGTTCCTCAGTGCTGCACCCCATGTTCAAACAGCCCTTGTACAAGGATGCCTGGATCAGGAAGGTGCAGGCATCTTATATAATGTTGGAAACACTCAAGTCTTGCAATAGGGAATATCAAAGAAGGTCTAGCTTCTTAGAAAAGCTGATAGACCTCATGGTGTTTTCTTTATGATTTCTTTATGCAATAACACTTTTTCCTGTTTATGTTACTATTTATCTTTAATCCTGTATCCAGCTAAAACTGCAAATAAGTAAGTACATAAAGATAAAACTGAAGTATAAGCTTTCTGATAAGCATTTATCTTCGTTATGGGGTCAGAAGTGTACTGATCAGATTTGTTTTCCTCTCTTCTGTGTGGTGGGTTTACATCTAGATATTACAGATCTATAGCCTTAAAATGCCATCTCGCCTAAAAGAAAGGAGTGTCTTTTCCCTTTCCTTTCTCCTTTTTGGATAGGAGCTTGGTGTTATTCAATGGTAGGAGTCTTGCAGGGTGGGGAAATCTGAAAGGCATGGAAAGGACCATTTTCCATTTCGTTGTCAAGGAAAAGCTCTCATTCCCATCTTGTGCAGGAAGACAAAAGCCTTTATTGTAATGTGTGTAGCCATATTGGATCCTTTCACTTTGAGACAGAAAGGAATAGACTTATCTAATGTGTCAGTCTAACCTATGCATTTCTTATGCACAGGTTTACAGAGGTCTGAACTGTGTTGCTCTGATTTATAAAGCGTTGTAGCTAATGTATGGCCTTGATGTTCCTCTTCTGTATTTTATCTATCAGTAGCTTTCTTTTGACTGTTATTTAAGGCTCTTGCTACTGGACTCTAATTATAGCACTTTTTTTTAAGGAAATGATGAAATATGAACTCAGAAGGGGCTTTGAAAGTGCACCAATGAGAATTAGAGATGCAATGAGCACACATCAATAGGCAACTGCAGCTTTTCACTGACTGTTACTCAAATAACAATTAGAATGTTTAGGTGCTAAGTACAGACCTGAGAGAGAAAATCAAATGGATTTTTTTTTTATTTATTTTGTAAAAGGTAATAAAGATCTTAACTTGAATGGGTTCATGCAGGGTGCTAAGTTCTGAATGTTTTATTTTTGGTTTGAAGAATTGTCCTTTACTAGGAAGGGGATGAATTAGTAAAAGACTATCAGGACAGCTGTATATTTAAAGGCAGAAAGGAAGTGTTATGATAGGAACAATCTAAATCCTTATTTCCGTCTGGTTTTGGCTCTAGATTGCTGTCAGATCAAACTTTGAGAAATAATCAGCTTAAAAGAAAGGAAATTTAGTAATAAATATAGAGCAGAGCATAGGGGTAACAAAACAGCAAGTACAATGGTAAGTGAATGTTACCTAGAAATGTCTTGCCAGTTGCCACAATGTGCATCATCCATGTGCTGTTAAAGCACTGTCACGGGCCCCTGTTTTGAGATCAGGCAGGTAGTAGGAAATTAAAAGTTAAGTGTGCTTGCAAAAATTCTAACTCTGCAAGGATAAAACTAATTCCCTTGCGATTTCTGCAAAAGCATTGGTAAGTAGCAGACATGTCACTGTTGCACTGATATTAAGACCAATGATTTACTCTAAGATGTTTTAAATCCCCATCTTATGAAGCATTTAATTTTTATAACTGAAAACTTGCTCCCTCTTGACTATTGACTCTCTGTGAGGCTAATTCTGCAGTAAATATTTTTTCCTTTATCAATGTAAATGTTTCTGATTTCTAAGGCATCTCGCCCCTCTCCCTCCATTCCTTGTCTTCCCTGCAGACCCCTTCTGTCTGGATAACTGTGTGCATCAGATGGCAAAGAGCTGGCTGCTGGTTTCCATGCTGCAGGGATCAATCCTTCACTGATAGGGCAGTGGACGGGATGACCTGAGATATGTCTTTCATCTTTATTTTATCACTGCAAAATGCAAGTGGGCGTGCAAATCCGAGCTCTTTGCCAAAGCCATCTGCTCAAAAATATTATACAAACAGATGAGGAAGGTTTAAACCAATTACAACTTTGGTGTGTTTATGAAAACTATTCTTTGCCAGTGCTACCATATATCTGGGCTTCCTATAGCTGTGTTGTCTTTTGTGCTCAGACAACATTTTGTGCTTTAATCTCAAGTCTTTGGCTTTTTCCAGTGTTTTGTGGGTGTCCCAACCACTTCAATGCACCAGGGTGGTGCTTGCCTAGAACAACACAGACAGCTTGCCTTGGTTTTGCTCTTTAAAAGGCTGGTTGACAAGGAATAATTTAGATTCACATTGATGTAGGGATTTATCTTTGTGTTTTACTTAAGCATGCAGAAAACTGACTTTTGCCTGGGTCTACAGACCTTTTTGTTCCATATGGGTAAAGAAATTTGCCTCAGCATAACCTGCTTCTAGGGACTGGTAATACATGACAGTAGGACAGTTCTTCTGAACTTCCACATCCTTTGGTCTCTGCCACAGCTGTTTGGGAGCTTTAGAAATTGTATATGGGTGAGCAGGGGAACTGTTTATACTGTATATTTTGTTGAGAGCATAGTTTCAGCTTCTATTTTTTTGTAAGTTGTTGACTAACTTGCATGCAGCTGGTAGCTGTGAAAATATTTTTAGCATTGTATTGTTTTAGAGGTATCAGCTCAAGTAAAACCGTCCCCTGTACCTAAATAAAAGGTGAACTATTTGCTAACTGTGCATGTGTAGAGCATTTGACTACATTTTTAATGTTCTTGAAAGTAATTGTATTAGTTTTCTGTGCCATTGCTATGAGACAACATCTAGAAACCTTTTGCTTTCTTAAATTTTATATAATAATTAAACTGTCTATTCTGATTATTTTGGTGCAGGGTGTCATTTACTCAGTCCTTACTGTAGTAGTAAATCTGCAGGTTAATACTAACAGCTTAGTTTAGTCCAGGATGTAAGAATATTTGTTAAGGATTTGTGAGGTTAGCTTATTTATTTAAAAAAAAAAAAAAAAAAGGCAATCACTATTCAACTAATTATGGGAAGCTTTTTAGCATTGTAGTAGTAAATAATTAACAATTTTACAATTGGCTTGATAAATAACAATTAAACTTCCACATATGGCTTACTTTACAAAGTTACCCCATCATGCATAGCTAACAGGTTTGCTACCACATGCTAGGAACAATACTGCTACAAGTTTAATGCATCTGGTGGTTTCTCTGTGGCACAAATCACACCAAATTCATATTACGTTTCAAATATAGTACTGGCTTCAGATTGTCCTGTATTACCTTTAAGTAGGCAAATAAAGAAGCCTTGCTTTGAGGTTTGTGGGAAGTGTGTAGTGTTGGCAAGCTCTTTTTTTCTCATAGTTTACCAAACACTTTTCTATCTTAGCAAGATGGGCTCTGCCAAAAGTAGTGTGCCATCCCTAGCTTTGGCAGGGCTTGTGCCAGTCAAATGTTGCTCAGGTCAGACATTCAAAAGGCCCACGTGGCACGTTAGGTTTTCCTGACTGTGTGCTGTGTTGTGGAGCTCCAGGCCAGTGCAGCCAAAATGGTGCTATTTGTACAACAGACAGGACTGCTACTATCCAAGTATTAACATTTAAGTAGTAGAGCCACCAGGGCAGGATACTTTCTGCTTGCAGAGGTGCAGTCCTGATGGTCGGGTTCTTCTGATGTGGAGGTGGTGGGTGAAGAAGGAGCAGAAGTGCTACTCGCTGGAGTCATACTAGGAAAGTGCCAACTTTGCTTGGTGTTTTCATGTGAGTCTTATTCAAGGCAGCCAACTAAAGGACTCTGAAATCAAGGTATTCCTATGCATTTACATTTTCTTTTAATTGTAACTAAATCAATTCAGAAGCTTTTGTAGAAATTTGCACAGATTCATATGTGACATGAACTTGAATACCTTTGAGAAACTATTTGATGGATGTTTCCTCAATAAGCTGTTGATGATCACTAAGAAACACAGTTTCTTATGTGATGGCAGTGTTTTCTCCCCTCTCCTGCTCTTTTAAAAGAATGCTGAACTGTTTTGAAAATGGAAACTTGTCATGGAGGGAGATTTTGAACCCAAATTGTCTTTATGATTTCATGTGCAAACTTCAGCTTTACCTTTTCAACTTCCCTGTACTGTTTTAAGCCTCATGACATCTGTGTCAATATATTTTTGTTTTGCAATGCAGGCTATATTATTGCACACTCAAAACTGTATGTCATCTTGCTGCTGCTAAGGGAACTGGAGAGAGGTTAGGGTGCTATCTTTTTCAGGCTAAATAAGTTCTAGCCTAATCATTACACATAGCTTACATTTGCTTATTAAATATAAGATTTGCTTTCAATGGGAGCTTGGATGTGAAAACCTCCCAGGGGTCCTGCTGACCTGAATTATTCTACGGTTCTGCAAAAACAGAAGCCCAAAGTGTGTGCTTGGGGTAAAATGAAACATTTTATTGACTAAAATTCTGTATTTGAGTTCACTGCAGGACATTTTGACTCATGGTAATAGCGCGAAAGAAATCTTAAAAGAAAAAAAAATCCTACAGGAAAACTTAAATACATGCTTAAAATTCCCATTCTCCAGTCCTTAGGACTTCTATTCTGCAGAAAATACCTGCTCTTTTCAGAGTCTTACAGTCCACTGAAGGCCAAGTTGTTTTTCTCTGGAGCACTCATCCTTTTTAAAAAAAAGATTTAATTGAAGTGGAAGAATATAATTTAAAAATAAAAACCCTCACAGTTGCAGGTTGTGCAGAACTCACGCTGTATAAATTTTTTAGAACACAAATATTTCGGTGGCTGAGTTGATGGATGAACTTGGCAGCCTGTCCTCGTATGATCTTGGATTTTTAGAAAAACAAAAAACACCACCCTTAATGCCAGGCTCTAAACTGTATTTAATAAAGAAGAGTTGCGTGCCATGTGCTTATTTTTTTTTTTTCTTCTTGCTTGGCTAGACCTGGCTAATCTCTCTGTGGACCCTTTCAATTCTGATGAGCTAGATCTGTGGGGGGGGGAAAAAAAAAAAAAGCCATGCTGACAAGTGAATAAATAAATTAATAATTTGAGCTTGGTGAAAGCTCCCTTGCAGGGCAAGGACATGAGGCTCCTGTGAATTCTGTGTTCTCCTTCAGCCATGAAGATGATGTGTGAGCTTGTGTTGGATGTGGATAAAAGAGCTGGGGTCTTTTAGGGTTAATGCCCTCTGTGAGGAATTAAAAATGATCAACTGGGCTGAGCAGGTGGGAAGAGAAGTCCATAGGATGAGGTGGTGAAGGGCTATGTAAAATCATTTGGGTGTAGTTGTATAAAGTCTCTATAGGAGTGTAGGTCGTCTGGCAACTGCATATGACACATCTGCAGAGCATCTCTAGAGCATATAAAATGTATAGAACATCTTCCTCCAGCTTCAGGTGATAACAAGAGTTACTCTTTTCTGTGCATGAGGTTTCACAGATCTTCCTATATGCAAATTTATTAAAGATCCATTTAAAAATGCCTAATGCAATTTAAGATAAAATTGTAACTATTGAACTCCACAGTTTCTACCCCTACTGTTTCGATTGCTTTTAAAATTGTGAGCTAGAAGAGGAAAGCGCACAAAGCAATGCTTTAGTAAATATGCAGGAATTTTAAAGCCAGGAGACTGGTCTTTGATTGCGTATCCAGCTGTGCAGTAGTTTACTGACTTGGTTTCTTCCTTTCTTAAATTGGTCTGTGTCACAGGTGGTTTCGGTACAAAAATATACACAGTTGGCAATAAATCCACATGCTTTCTTCATTGCACCAGTTATAATGTGTCAGATTCTGTGCAGTCAATCAAATAATGTAAGTTACTTAGCTTTATTTACTGGAGAGTAACACAAACTAGTGCTCCATGTCATTACTTCAAATAATTAGAAAATATAGTTTGGCAGGGGGTTGGGATGGGAAGAAAGCAATTTAATTTCTGTACAGCTTAAGGTTCATGCTCAGTTAATTACAGAAGCCCAGAATCACAGAATAGTTCAGGTCGGAAGGACCTTGGGAGGTCTCTCATCCCACCTCCTCCTTGAAGCAGAGCCAGCTGTGAGTTCAGAGCAGGATTTTTATCCAGTTGGATCTTCAAAACTTCTAAGGCTGGAGATGACACAAGCTCTCTGGGCAGTATTCTTCCTTCTTGGCTGTCCTATGAGGAAGAAGTTTCTCCTTCTATCCAGTCAATTCCTCTTACTTCAATTTATAGCAGCTGTCACCCATTCTCCCACCATGCAGCTCTGTGAGGAGCCTGACTCTTGTGGAGAACCTCCTTGTTGATGCTAGAGGGGGTGGTCCTCCCAAAGCTCCATGTCTTCCCCAACTCCCAGACCTTTCCAGCAGTGCTGCTCCCAGCTGGTACTGCAAGGCCTTAGTCCTTCCCAGTCCCTGAGCTTTGCATGGCTGAGATTCAGGGGGCTCCTGCCTGCCTGAAGGCCTCCAACCTGCCTAGGTCTTCCCAAATGTCAACCCTGCCCTTGAGGGGCATCTCCTCATTAGCAACATGAGCAAAATATTGCTATATATTTCTAATATGGCCGCATATTTGCTGTATTATGGTAGGAATAAGTGAAATGCAATTTATTGTTGGTGTCTTAATAGAATCAGAGAATCGTTATGGTTGGAGAAGATCTTCAAGATCAAGTCCAACCGCAAACCCCAATTTTGACTGCATAAATTTTTGTTTAATTGTATTTGTGGAGTTATAAAGTAGAAAGCCTAAGAAAAAATCAACCTAATCGTGTTCACATTACAAATATCTTTGTGGGTCAAATACCCATTGTCTTTGGGTTAAACTTTAACCCTTTAGTCATGCTGTCTCCATTCAATAACATCAGGACCCTCTGTGCCAGATATCTCTTCCTTTATTTCTGTAGCATATTGTCCGAATAAGCTACTACATCGGTATGTAGGGTGTAAAATGCATGATGATGTCCATTTTTACAAATGGCTATGAAAATTCCAAAATGTAATGGCTTGGTGCAGTGTCCCATGGGGGTGGAAAGTGAAGCCAAATCGCAAGTCTCATTCCACTGCCCGGGCATTAGATTAATCTTCTTTCTGGCAGCTATTTAATTTAGAATAGATTTAGATCAGAACTTTTGTTTGAATACAGTGGCCATTTAATCATGCCAAAATGTTTCCACTGTTCCTGCTTTTTCTTTCATTACATTGTGTGCTAAAGAAATTATAATCAGCAAAGCACTGGAACTATCACCTGGCTATCCTGAATCATAATGAAGGAGTGTGTGGCATTTTACCACTCTAAATCTTGACTTGTGGTTAAATTTGCTATGTAGCACACTGAATTCATGTTATTGTGTGAATATTCTCATTATAAGCTATAATTTGCTTTTGATCTGCCAAGGTCATAAACATTCCATCCATTATTTTGTTAGTAGCATATAGCACTTGATTGTTTTTACTTCTTTTAGTATGGGAGGTATCTGCAATAACTGTGTGGTAATGGCTAGCAAATGTTGACTTTTATCAATGGCTTATGTTCGCTTCATGCCTTCCCCTCCTACATTTTACAGCAGTGATTGCTATTTCTGCTTTATCTTATGGCAATTTAGTTTTATGCTGGGTATGCTGCTTTGCATAATGCTATCAAATTCCTACTATTAGCCCTGGAAAATATTCAGCTCAGATTCCAGACTATTCTGAAATAATGGTAAGTTTAAATCTAATTTGCAGTTGATCATTCAAGGTCTATAAATGATTGTCAACCATCACATTCATAAAGCTATGATTTTCTTCTGAAAAACAAGAAATAAAATTGGAATACTTTCTTGTTGTGTCCCAAAGTCTATTTTACACTTGTACTTGGTTTGCTATTCCTCTCTGGTCCTGTCACGTTCTCTCTCTGAAAACAGAGTAACAACTGTGTCCCAGAAGCTTTTACGATAGTGTTCTTTTTCATCTCCTGAGGCTGAGAAGAGAAACTTGTACTCATACTAAGCCAGAAAATGGAAGAGGTCACAAGCAACTCCTTTCTCATGTAATATCATGGTGGTAGGGAAGGTACGAGGATGGCAAGGAGGAGAAAATAACTTCTATTTTAGTTTTACTTCTTGCAAATCCTACATAAGTAAGGCTTGGAATTGTCCCAAATGCAAATATGTACTTTATTATAACATTGAGATGCAGAACAGGGGGACTTGTTAAATATACAGGATCTTTAGGGGCATGGCAGAAACACAGATTCTTTATTTGGACTCCATAATTCAGTTTAATTAGCCCCTAACAGAGGAGGTCTACCCTAAACCTTGTGTGATTAAGATTTATGTACTAGGTAGCATTGCCAAGATCAACCCCCAATTCAGTGGTTTGCAGCATGCATCTCACCATTCTGGTTGGCATAGAGGAGGTAATTCCTCTGGGGTCTTCCCAGAGGGGTCTTCCTCTGAACCTGGATGAAAATTGAAATGCCAAGTGCTGCAAAGTAGAAGCCCACACCTTGGTTTCTCAGCAGAGAGAGGGGAGGAGATAAGCAGTGGCCCTTTCCCAGAGCGGACCATAGGGTAGATCTCCATATGGTGGGAGGAGATAAGCAGTGGCCCTTTCCCCCAGCGAACCATAGGGTAGCTCCCCATATGGCGAAGAGGGAAGTACATGTTCATTTACTAGACTATGAGAGTGCATGAAGGGTGATACCTCTATGTCAAATTTGTATTTGAAGCTGTGAACTAACTTGTTGATTCATGGCCTTTTTTAGAAGTATCTCTTTGGGCTATGTATTAGCTGACACCCTTTTCATTTCAGTGCTGTGGCTAGTATTTTATTGGAGCAATTTACAGGAGCAGCAAGTGCACTATACAATCTGGGATTAAGAAGGTTGCCAATTAGCTTCCAATTTTATTTTGTGTTACTGCTGTCTTACTAGAGGATGAAGTTCATCCTCTGTATTTAAGGGATATCTCTGAAGACCATTGCATAACTGAACCTTTGTTATTTGTATTATTAGTGTTAGTAGACCTATGTTGTAGAGGAGGAATGGCCATGCACCTGGCTGATGCTGATGTCTCAAATACAATTGCGTAGTCACCATGTTGGTCAAATATACTGGGGCTGTCTTAAAAATCTGCTGCCCTTCAAAACATATTGGAAGGTGATGAGCCAAGCTTTTTTTTATTATTTTTTAAAAATATTATTATTTTTTTCCTCTGAATTCTCTTCATATACTGCAACAATTAGCTGATACTCTTTCTACTAGTATAGAGAGGACTAATGCTCACTTTGCTTTTGGAAAGTTTGTTCAAAAACAGTTTTTGTTGCTGGAGACATTGGGATTTATGGAGGTTGGACTATTGATGATTGGCATCTGCAGATATGTGTTGTGGGTTTAGTCCTACTGACACTGAATTTATCCCAGTTGAAATATGCTTTAGTGAAAAGTAGATATATATAGCTAAGAAAGATACCTCGCTAATAGTTGCTCTATCAATTCAGAAAAATGTTCATCATTCTCTTCAGTGGGATGCTGAACATTTTCATGATGGGAAAGTTGGTGGGTTTACTACTTAAAAATTAGAAATCTCATCTATAATTTTTTTCAAACTGTTCTTGGCATCAGTATGTCTGGAAAATGTTCATATGGCTCATAAAAATCCATTTATTTCCAATGGTGACTCATGAGATAGGAGAGCCCACATCCTCACGAACATCCTCATCCTCAGCTGTTTCTTACAGATTTGGATAGGGAAATTTCTTAATTGTGGCTATAGTTTGTGATTTCTACATAGAAGTTGGGAAAGAGCGTTTACTTTTTTACTTACGTTTCTTCAGATAAAGAAACAAATTATAACCCTTTTTTATTTAATTGGTGATGCTAGGGAAGTGATTTTTGTCTGGATAGATAGTTTACTAGTATCTGCCTTTGAAGGCCTATTAATTAAAATTTGTGTATGTGACTTCCTGAGTCTGTTTAAATATATTTTAAATGTGTTAATCTGAGCAGTTACATTTTTGCTTTTAGGTCTACAGTGTACAACAATGATGAAAATGGTCATTTGTAAGACTATTTTTGTGCAAAAGGAAATTATTTTGCATAATTAACAAAGAGTGTAGAAACCATCAATTTTAAAACTTTTGCCTGTGAATGTCTCCTAGTAATTGCATAATACCCCAGAGAAGTATATTAGCAAAATGTACTGTTATTGGTTTTGCTATTTTTTTGTTAGGGATGGTGTGTATGTAGTCATTTTTTTTTTATTTCTCCTTTTTTTTTTTTTTTTTTTTTTGTGTGTGTGTGTGTGTCTCTCCAGAAAGGGGTTTTGCTTTTGCCAAAAAAGCACAGCACATTGATACCAAAGGCTGAGAAGGCAGATAACATGAAAATATCTAAAAATTTTTTTCTAGCTAGAGAGCCTGCACAGACCTTGGTATTTCGCAGTGCCTCATTTAATTCTGGATCCAAAGAAGGTTAAATAGTACTCAGTACCACACGTAGGTTCTGCTGAGTGCAAGGAGAAGGAGAAAAAGAAAAAGGGGTTTTGTTTAAGCATAAAATTGAAGTCAGGATTAAGTTCCCAAGTAGGCAGGCTCAGAGAAGGTGGTAAATTTTTTTTGAGAGGCATCTGTCTTTATGCTGAAGGATTCTGGTTAAGATTCTAGCTTTACCAAAGTCAGGAACAAGCTCCTACTGACATCAGTAGAGCTGGGATTTCCCAGGCTGGTGGTGGGAAGCTGTATATCTTCTTTATTTCTGCCTTCCTTTAGAAGTTGGACTCCAAGGAGCTATTTGCTTTGCATTTGACTTTGCCCATGGGAGATCTGCTCTTCACTTCAGTAGGTGTAGATCAGTCCTTCCCTGCCACAGGCTGGTATCAAGCAAGGCAGTTTCTCCCAGGTGCACGTTGGGCATGTGACAATTGGCAATTTTCCTTTCTATCCTTTGTGATTATGTCAAGAGGAGATGTTTGTAAAGGTGTTATTTTTATTTGGGGTTTTGTTAAGGATGTGGTGTTCTGAATTAATGTGTCCATTCTAATATTAGTCACCATACTAGTGATAGCACTGCTGAGTGACTAGAGCCTACAGCTGAATCCATCAGAAGCCACAGATCTTGTGAGTCTGTGGCTACTGATCTTGAAAATCCTCCTGAAAATGTATATAAGAATGTCTTTCAGGGCAGTTTTCACCCTGATAATGAAGTTTTTTTTTTTTAAGTTTTTTTCGAAGTTTCCTTTTCTTGACTTTTTTGCCTCCCTCCTGTTCTTCACTTATCTTCCTGTCTCTGTGTGTGTGTTGTTTTTTTTTTTTTTTTTTTTTTTTTTTTCTCATTTAACATTTTGTTTGCACATGAGGTTGTGTCTGTTGTTAGGAAATACCAAACAGTCAGGATTCCACAGCTGCAAAGTTACTACTGTCTTGAGGCTGACACAGAAACAGACACGGAGCTATAGTCTGTTTAAATGGAGATTAAAATTTTATGTAGCAATTAATGGTTAACTGGGGGTAAATGATCCAAAATTACCCAGCAGGGTCTTTGTTGAACAGAAACACTGCTTAATGTCCCTTGTTTACTAACAATCAGATGATGAGTGAGAAGACATTTGTTGCTGCATGCTGTCAGGTCTTTGTAGAAGTTAGGATGTGTTATGTTGGTATAGTGATGAGAAGATCAGAGGTACTGTAAGCTGCCTTGGACTGTCCAACATTAAAGTCTGTGATTTATGACCACGGTGTGTATATGTTCCTCCATTGATAAGTCCTTTGGAAAGTCCCAGTTTAACAGGGAACAAGCCCTGTATAGGCAATGGAGGTAAGTATTGGTGCTGTCCATTTTGGGAAGAGGTAAACATTGCCAGAAGGTGGTCCCATGATTAAAATTGAAGATGGTGATGACTTGTTTGTCATTAACTATTTCCTTTAGATAGGAGGAGTTTTCTTCCCCTCTTAAGATTAAATATAGTCCGAGACTAGAGTACAGAGTATTTTGTGTATTTTGCCCAGCTTTCCCCAGGATTGCTGTGGAAAATTAAGAGTCAGGTAAACAAGCGTAGTAGTTAAATTATCTGCCGTGCAAATACTGAAAATTAAAATCTTGCTTACTGCTTGCATCCCAAAGGTTTAAGAACTGTTCTGTAGGGAAGAGTGGGAAGACAAATGTCTGTCAGTGCGTTTTGTATATGCTACCTGTGACAAATGCTTCACAGGCTTGAGGAAAAGGGAAAAAAATCCAAGGAAGTGGAGGGGGCGGGGGAGTATTGATTGGTTTTCAATATTTGTGGATCAATTTAAAATGGGAGACAACTGATAAGTGCTTTGGTTTCTGTGATAATAATTACAAAAAAAATCTACAGAATTAATTCATAATGTATACAAGTATCCTGGAAAAAAAAAGGTAGAAAATTACAAATAGCCACTGATACAAAATTCAAGCGTGGGCAGATTACATTTCGAAGCGACAAGCCATTTTGCATTTGCTGGCAAGAGCTGGCATCTGTTTTTAGATGTAACATCCTCAATGTAGCTGAAGAGCCTCTCAGAAAGAGCGTTGCTGGGAAGAGCTCCAAGCCAAGACAAAGCCAGGTTTGCAAGATGTGGAAGGGAGCTAGCATCAGAGTTCCACCAGTCAGCAAGACCTGCTCTCTGCCTCGCGAGCTCAGTGAGCTAGCGAACTAGTTCGTATTTGGCAGAAACGATAGTCACTTGAGCTGGAGATTGTCATGATCTTTTCCAAACAGCTCATTACATTTGCAACTTCCAGGTGGGCTGGATGAGGCTCTTTGGTCTTTATTACTGCTTCTCAGATGACTGGGATTTTCCCATGATGTTCCTCAGCTTGACTGTGTGTGACAGTTCTGGCTTTGTCTTGGTGAAATCGAGACCTGGCAGAGAAGTGCTTGAGCTAAGGAATCAGAACTCCTGCTACACGGTGTCTTTACTGGCACCACACTGTTAAACTGCTCAGAGACAAGATAACACTTTCTTTTTCTTGGCCTTGTTGCTTTGATCCAGCACTCGCATGCTGAGGTGGGACTGTCAGAGCCCTGACAGCTGGCATGATGACACACATACAAGCCTCTCTAGAGCTTATTTTTCAAGCTAACTCCTCAAAGGGGTTGAGAATGTGAATGACAGTGTCTGCCAGGCTACACTGTACCTGAATCAGCACCAGCTGTCTCCAGCCAGAAAACTATCAAAGACTGTTTGTTCTTCACCAGGCTGTTCAACATACAGTATGTGGCGTTCCACCTGGTGGCAATGCCTTGGGAGAGCTAGTTCATGAAGAGGCATAGGGTGGAAATAAAGTGTGAGTGTATGTATGGTTGCCAAGTGTACAGCTGATCATAAACCTGTCTCAGGCCTTTAGAGATACCGCAGTAAGAACATTCTTTGGAATGGTTTTGCTTAAATAATGCATCCTTCATGTAAATGCAAAGGATATGGAGAGGGCATCTCTAATTACCTTATAGTCAGCAGCCAGTTGTAGCAACATATGATATAGGCGCTCTCCTGTCTGACAACTGTGTGCAATTATCTCACCTGGCAAATTTCGATTGAGTGAATCTAGAAAAGCATGTCCCAGCCATGTATCAGCTGCTAAAAAGCCAGGGCACGCACAACCCAGGATGTGAAATCTTTAATGAGTGAGTAGAGAGTGAGGCTGAGCTGTGATATTCAGAAACATTGCTGTTTTCTGTTTTTACCATGACTGCTGCACACAGGCAACCTTGTCAACGTGTCCAGGATCATAGTATTTAAAAGCAGAAAAAGCTGGGGAGTATTTATCGTGAAACTCTAGCAATCATATTACTTACCAGAGGTTTAGATATTCTGTTGTGGGTATTTGTTGTTACCCAGCTGCTGCTGTTTGTCTTTGGAGAGGAGCTTTGTGATGGTCCCTGTAGTATCCAACATCCATAGTCTTCTTACGCTTGCAGTGTTCTCAACGTGCCTGGCCTGAAATTTTGTGTGTGCCCTGACCTGTTAACCTTTTCCTTGGTACGTCTATAAGCTTTCATATTTGCAGTTTCAGCATGCTTTTTTGTCTCACACTGTAGCCAAATACAACAGTCCCTTGAGGAATGTTGATTTTCTGTTTTTACAGCAATTTCTAACTTACTCAGAAGCTCCCTGATTATATATCTTTTTTTCTCCTCTTGGGCTTTACCTGCCAATATCCAAAGGGAGGTTTCTCACACATATCTAGGACTTCTATCATTACAGTAATTAATAGAAGTGTGATGAAAAAAAAAATATATAAGCTGGTTCATCCAAAATGATAGGGAAGTGGCTATCTGAGACTCCTACCTTCTCAGACTTCATCATCCAAACAATAAAAATATAGCTCAGAATGACAGACTTTACAGGCAACCCAAATTTAGGTTGAGCATTTTTCACATCCTTGTGAAGCACTGGTATCTGTTTTTATAAAAATAACTTGTTGAAAATAATTTCTCATTTATATCCTATGGTATGTGAGAAAAGCAATTTGTTAGTTGCTCTACAGTGAGACTCTACTTAAATAAATCCACTATATCATGTATCCCAATTACTTTCACTCTAAATCCATTTCCAAAGAGCACTTTTTTTTTTAGTCATTTAAAAGCATATGAGTGATCAATGTTTCTTTTATTCCAACTGCCAGATAGTGACTTAGGTAGTTATTTTTATCTAAAAGTTTTCAATCTGCCCATACAACCTAGAAAAATGGTGTTTGTGATCAGAGAGTTTCACCTTGGAAAATAAAAAGGAGTCTGCAACAATACTGGAAACACATTTGCTGAGCTACAAGAATTCTTCCCTGGTTATAGACTGTCCATAAAGAAAGTATCTAATTGTACTAGACACACTTTGGAAACTTTCCCAGAGGAATAATAGATAAGTTAACGGAGCACTTTTTAATTTTGCAAAGTGCACTCTTCCTTATAATTTACTTAATATAGAAATTTAATGTACTGCAGTTTACTGAACAAATTACATTTAAAGTATTTTAGAGTTAGCTTGAAAGCTCTGCTTTGGTAGCCAGTTGGACTTTATTATTTGATTATCCAGATAAGGACAAGCAGTAACAAAGTTCTGTGTCTTAAGTGGTTCTAGGGATTATCTCTCAACCATTACCACTGTTAAATGCAGAATTTAAATTCCCAGAAAAAATACAGTAATACAGTAGTGCTTTCCTGTGTCTGCAGTAAATGCTTAGTCTTCATTTAACCTAAGCCTGAGAGGGTTTCTGATTTGTTCCATAACAGCTTTCATAAGTGAAGTATACCTTTATGTAATATAAAATAAAGATATAGGAAAATATAAGAATACTAGAATTGAGTGTGATCAGAACCAAATATCCTATCTGCATGTGCTCTAATCTAGGTAACAGGCTCTTTGTTTGTTTGTTTATTTGAACAAAAGTGTACAAAAAAGCACCATTCTGAATTAGAAATACCTGCAGGTCTAACCTGTTGCTTTCATTAAAGCATTGTTATATGCTTCATCATAAGTGATGGTCACTTCTTTCCTATAGGGACATCATGTGTTTGTTGTTTGTTTGTTTTTTAAACCCTACTGTGTTATGGTTTTGTTACCAGACAAAAGGTCAAATAAGTATTGTTTGTGCTTGGAACAAAAAATGATGGTTTAAGGTGGCTCAGACTATGGCATAAATAATCCCAGGCTCCAAAATTAGCTTGTTAAAAAGTTTCCATCTCTTTCAGAAAGGTGCTTCGTGTTTTTGCCTGCCTCTATCTCAGCAGCAGAGTCACATCTCAGAAGTGGTTCAGTGCTGCTGTGGTCTATTAGTAAACAAATGCCCTGGAGTGATCAAGGAGTGAAGCCTGTCTGACAATAATACTAGAGCTTTCTCCAAGCCTGGTTCCTGTGGCAATCCAGATTGTGCTGATCTAAAATATTAGATAAATCACTTGAATTTCTTTATGGCCTTTGTTGACCTTCTCTATGAAACTATTAAGAAAATAAAGCTTAATGCTGAATGATATTTGACTACTGTTTTTTTTTATCAAGGAAGGTGAAGGAGGTGAAGATCGGTAGGTAGTCTGTAGGTAGTCTACAGTACTTTTGAAGAAGAAAGGGAATATTACTGAATTTGGACAAGGAAAGGATTTGTTACTTTTACAGATCTTTTATCAACTAGAAGAGCAGAGATGAACTTAAATGTAATTTCCATGATTAGTTCTTTCTGTGATGTAAACTTACTGAATTGTTAGAGTGAAAGCAAGCTGTTTGCTGGCTGATAGAGGGGTTTTCCCAAAAGTAAGTGATCACCAAAGTAGGTAGATAGGGATTTTTTAGCACTCAGAGCTGGGCAGTGCCATTGCCAGCAGATAGATTGATGATATACTTGACAGTTTGAGTAGCTCTCTTTGGTGAGTTTGAATGACTGGAGATGAACAATTACATTTTCTTCATCTGGCATATAGTCTCAAAATAATCTCAGAGAATTATTTTATGCTTCTGCATCTTTGAAAAACATTGTTGTTTGCTTTTAACAGAAACATATACATGCATACATTAGTAAATCATCTCATGAGATTAACTTTCAATTAATGGATGATTTTCTCTATACAAAGATTTTTATTACCATTATGATTACTGAGAATAATTAGTTGAAGTCTATGCTATCATCAACTTGAAGTACATGACTGTATCTAATTAAAGTTAATAAGAAGAATCGGGTATGGCATTTTGACTAGGATGGCAATGCAAAATCCCATGCTCTTGTGAAGTATGAGCTTCAGTGACATCATGTGGTCAGGACATACTTTGTTTCATAGGAAAGAAGGCGTTTTGAAAACCTGAGAAATAAGACAATCTACTTCCTGAAAACCATCCATCTGAAGCATGGGCATTATAACTTCAGACTTTATCATGCCATTTGAATGGCATCAAGGATAGCAATAATGACATGGACCTCCCAGTAATGTTATGCTTTAAAAAAAAAAAAAAAAAAAAAAAAAGAAAGAAAAGTCAGTTTTCCTCCATCTCATAACATGTTTTTTCAGTTCTAGGAGGAACTAAATCTATTTTTTTCCAGAGCAGAGCATGGCTCACTAAAGAGAAGCAGCAAGCCATTTTCCTGTAGTACCTCTGAAGAGTAATTTTATCATTGGAATACTGGAAGTCATTTCAGCTTATGATTATGGAATGAATTAAAAACATAGTTTAGATTCAGGAAGTTGTTGTTCATAGAAATGACGAGGATATTTAAGGTAAAGACATGATAATTAATTTTCCTCTAATGGCTAGTGCTGCTTTTTTATTAGAGGTCTACCCTTTCTTTCATGAAGCATGTGCAATGCTTTGGCTTACTCATGATTTTCTGCTGTCTTGATGAAGATATTTTTTGTATCTTCTCTCAGGGAAATATCATACTGATAGGATGAAAGTCATGATTTTTTGTCTTTATTTTTTATTACATAAAAACAGGTGAGATGCATGGGTAATTATAATTGTCCATTGTTACTGTCCATAGCTTAAATTCAATTTCTAGGAGGTTTGAAATGCCCTTTTATACTTCTATTTTCACTTTGCAACTAGAACTGCAAGACATGGTAGCAACATGAGACAGTTTTCACCTTGTTCAAAAGTCACAAGTAAAATTCACAGGGAATAATCTCTCAAATAAACCAGTATATGTTTTACTGGACGGACTGACTTTTTGTTTAGCAGCTCATATCCCAAGCTAAGATTTTTATTCCACTTATGCCACCTGAATTTCATTGTAAAAAAACCAAGCCCCCCTCCCCTGCCTTGCCAAGTCAGAAAGTCTTTCAAAGATGATCACATACATATACACATCCAAGGAAGGTGACACCTGCCTTTAACTTTTGTATTAACATGTTGTTTTTATCTTTGATATCTGTAGTGTTTGGGACTAGAATGAAACTTGATATCGTTTTTGTTGTGTAGGATACAACTGCTGCAGAGTATTAGCAGTGCAGTGGTAATATATGCTTTGAAATTTAGAGATTGAGTTTTTTAGCATTTTGTCTTTTTTCAACAACAGTTGTTGCTGTTAGCTATATTTCTCCCATATTTTTCTCACAAATCTTCAGGGGAAAATTAATATTTTTCAGCTTGTGTGTATCAAGATGGGAAGATTTGGAAGAAAGACTTGGATGCCTAGAAATACCACCTAGGAGTATTGGGTATTAAAACCTGCATGAAAAGTGGTGGAGTGATGGGCAAGCAGATCTGAAAGCTCACAACCCAGTAATTTTTTTTTTTTTTTTAAACAACTCCTCCTTATTTTATTCAGGTGCATTTGCAGTCAGAAGCCTCTTATCAAATGTGTGCTTATAGTTGAAAATGACACACCTGCCCAGTATCTATGGTAACAAAGGCTCTCTTCATTCTCACACTTCTCGGTGCTCTTTTTTGCCTTTTTATCTCCTGGAAGACTAGATAATAGGAAGTATTTTTAACAGTTTGTTTTAATTTCTGTGTCTGCTCTTGCACAACCTGAGCATCTTGCTACTGTAAGCTTTTCTCTGCTGATTAAAGGGAATCCATGTTTTATGATAACGATGAGGGGCTATTGTTATTCCACTTGCAAATTCAAGTTAAGCATGCAAGACAGAAAGGGTAAATTAAACATGTATGTTTAGAAAAGATGAATCCCAGCACAGTGAGAGTGTTATGTATAATACCTATAAATGCATGAAAGACTTCTCGCTTCTATAGAGCGTGATGTAAGAAACTGCAGATGTATGGGGAAATTGTCTCTAATCAAAAAAAATATTCTCTAGTCCTTTTGTATTTTTATTAAGAACTGATCTTTTCCAAAAAGGCTGCTCTTTCTTGTAGAAACTGATGAAAACAGAGAGCTTAATCTCACAGTGTCAGTTAGCCTGGCTAACTCCACAGTGAGCTAACGCACTGTGGAAAATAATCACAAAAATAACGGGCTGTTTGTTCACAAACCCTGACAATTAAAAAATAAAGAAGAGGGAGGAGTGTTTTTCCTCTTAAAGCCCTTCTCACTCTTTTCAAGATTGTAAGTACAGTCAGTATTAGCTAAAGAAAAGGGCTTCAGTACCATCTGTTTTTCCTGGTTTTGAGTTTCTTTCAGGGAAATCAGAAGACAGCCCGGGCATATTTTGAGTTTAAGTGGTATTGTGTGTATGTTCTTTTAAATCAAGGTGAAGAGACAGGTTCCCCTGTGGAGTTCAAGAATCACTTAGCAAACCAGATCCTTGTCAGAAAACATAACAATATTCTTTCTTTATAGTGCACTTGTATTCAAGGCTTCCTTTCATAAGGCTACCCATGACATAAGGCTGCTTGCTATTCTTCAGTTCCTCCTTTTCTCCTATTTCTCATTTGACAAGCTCCTTCCAACAAGTGCAAAATCCTTCACTTCTAAGAACAGTCTCTTTAGTTAAAATGTGATATATTCCTAGTCTGTGTCCTACTTATGAAACCTCATAGACCTAATCTACTTCATAAAGGTCTGTGGGTCAGATTTTGTCCCCAGGAACCGGCATGTAAATCTCAGGGAGTTCATAGATTTATATGTGTCTAGGAGAGCAGTGGTCTGATCTATTCATTAAATTCTTTAACCATTGCATGATTTTATTACCATTTGACACCTTTATTATTTTGTTCTCATTATTGTTCATTGGATTTGAATATGCAATACACTAGAATTTATGTCTTAGGGAGTGAAGTATTTCTGAAAAAAAATTGCTTAAATACATGGTTTATCTTCAGTCTGTAAAGGGATCTGTAACATGAAGGTGATTAACTTGAATGCAACTATGAAAAGAAAAGCTATGAAGGGGTTTAAAGACTAATGAGGTCTAAGTAGCTGGCTACAGGAGAACAACATTTGTAGCAGTTTTTTGAATATTTGAGCTGAGCAAGACTGCATTTGAGAAGATCTCATAAGGAATGTTGTGGCAGTAGAAATGCAAAAATACTGCCAAGTGGATTTACTTCTACAAATACCACCTAGCCAATGGCTTGGATACTCAAGCAAGAGGTGGAAGGAAAATTGAGAATATTTTCTTTCTCTGGTTTCAGTGCATTGGAGATATCCCATGGAGGTTTCTCTGAGATTACCTGGCTGTCAGAATCATGACCTAATAGATTGCTTGTTTTTCAAGTGTATGTATTCAAGGTGATGAGAGAAAAGGACGAGGGCTGGCCAGCACTGCAAGGGAGTTGAGAATGTTTGCTCATCTCTCGGGTGGATCTCCTTAGGGCAAATCCATAGCTGGGAGGGAAAAACATGACTTCATGATGTCCAAGTTAGCAAAGGCTGTAGCATAATATTAGGTAATGTTGCTTCTCTCTTCCTGGTGAGCAGTTTGGCCGTTGTAGGCAGACGAGGTCAAGCACAAGCCATGAGCACGGGGACATTGTTGTTGGCTATTTTGCTTGCCCTCCATGGACAAAACTCTCTGTTCTTCAGCCCAGCCTGTTCCTCTTCTGACATGAACATGATAATTACAGCCTGATGCTGAAATTCTGGAATTTGCTTATACCTTTGGTTGACCTTTGTGTGAAGTTTGACCTTCACAGTTGAAGGCTAGAGATAGTTTGTGTATATGTAGGTTGGCAGGCATGCATATGTATGTAGAAATACATATATATTTATATATATAAAGCATCTATATGTATTTGTGTAAATATATTCAGAGGCTGCAGTTTATCACACTCATATAGTATCTGCTTTTGTACTATGGACTCCATGAAGGGTAGTGGGAACAGGGAGCAGAGGTCAAAATATTAGTAGGATTGTTTAATGTTATAAAAGAATTATGCTTTTCAAGGTTATTCTAATATCCTAGTCAATTGTAATATCATCACAGTGTCCTCATGTAATCAGGTTATGCTTAATAAAATATAGTGCTGAATACTTGAAATTAAAATGAAGATGGAATGGGAGAAAAAGATTACGATAAAGAAAATAAAGTTGTCATCATCATTTTATCAAATAATTTCTACGGAACAATAGTGAGGCTGCATATAGGCTCATTTGCCAGGTGCACAGAGGTCATTCAGCAATAACTCATCCCTCTCCATCACCTTTTAAGTTACCTGGACTTTTTCATTTTTCTCATTGTTTTTGAAAGTCATGGGTCTTACAGCTTGGAGAAAGGCAAATTCTCCTCACTCAAAATAAGAAATTAAACATGTAGAGCTCACCATGTTCCTGCTGCTCTGGAGTGTGGGTGTAAGCACACTTTCTTTCTTGAAAAAGCTGCTTGGGAGACACTTCTTTCTCAGTCACTTTCTATAGCTGAACAAGACAGTAATCCACAAGGAAATTTATAAAAATGAGAAAAATGAGTGGGGATGAAGCTTAAGGCTGGCAAACGAAAGAAATGATATTTCTAATGGGAAGAGAATGTGATTGTTCAGGAAATAATTAGACTTGTTGCTTAATAAATAGCATTTCTTCTTCTATGTATTATGCAGTTAGAGCTTGTTTAGTGTCTATGAGGAAATAACGGATTTGACTTTTAACAGACACTTAATGAGTAATAGAAGAGCTTAGAAACCTACTTCACACTTTGAATGGAATTGTTTTCACAGCTGATTTGTGAAATTTGTGGAGACAGGCCCAGAGTTCAAAACCAAAAGCGAACTCCTCCTACACGGAAGGTTTATTTGGATCATTCTTCATGCTCAACCCACTTGTAGCAATTGGATTAAGCCTTCAAGATAAAAATTTTTCTTCCTAAGCTTAAGGGTGTTTGAACCTGAGATGGTGTTGGGAGGTGGCTTTGAATTTTGTTTTACAAGTAGTTTCAGGCTGACTGACAATATCACATCCTGTTGCATGAAAGAAAAGGAGGGTGGGCTAACTGCATTTTGGTGCACAGTAAATTTCTGATGGATGCACTCAAACCCAGCAGTTTAAGCTTCACTACGTGTTTTTATCTTGGATACTTAACATGTTAATAGCACGCAGGGATTTTTTTTATTGCATAGAGATTCAAACATGTAGTGAGTTATCTCTCCTGCTGCATTTCTATTCCAATTTTAGCTTTTTTATTTTCCATAGAAAGGGTGATATATCTCCTTTACAGCCACGAACTTAAAAACCAGTAGGCAAAGATGTGGCTGTTGTCAATAAGCAGACATTGAGTAAATGCTGATTCATTTCCAAATGAAACAAAACCATTGCTCACTACTAACTCCAAGTATAAAGGAAAAACTGGACATACAGTCCTTAGAGTAAAAGTGTTTTTTATTATTATTCCTCTCCCCCTTTTGCTCAAGACTGAATTGTAAGTGATGTGATAGAATGTACAATTTGGGAAATATCTGTAAAGACTGAGGTTGCTTTTGTAGCCTTTGAGGAAAGCTTCTGTGCTGAGTAGATAACAGTAGATTTTTTTTTTTCCTTATTATCCAGCATAAATGTGTTGTACATGATTTGGTAGATGTTACAAATCTCTACAAGTAACTATGTATTTTTAAACATGAGAAGAGATTTTTGCCAACAAAAGGAAATCACTTTCTAATGGAACTTACAGATTGAAATGGGTTGTATTTTGCTGTCTCCATTTTAAAGGAAATCAAACATAGTGCAAGTGAGGGGTGGAGGAGTGAGTTGAAGAGCCAGAATGAGGGAAGCTGTTCTTTCAGCACACATAAGGCAACTATAAGTAATATAAATGCCATTTTTATTCACTTATTGTGATTTACTGCTTTTATTGCTGTAGTACCTAAGGACTTCAAGGCCACTGCTTCAAGCACTGCTCAGATTTGCTAAGGCAAGGAAAAAACAGTCTTTGACCGTTAGTGATCATAAGACCAAAAAGTTTTGTTCCCAGTTAAATGGGAACAAATCCGGACACAGAGTACACATTTGCAGTAGTGAGGCACGTTTAATATTTGGAACAACCAACGGAAGAACATAATGGACTTCATCTTTTGAAGCCTATAAACAACCAGATATCTTTCAAAAATTTCAGGTTTGATCAGAAATTACGGGATAATACTGCACTATGGAGGCTAAGAAATATTTTTTGGGGGGCGGGGGGAGAAACAAAACTTAGTACTTATTGTGTTTAAAACCTCTGTTTGTTATCTAGGTAACTCTTGCAACTGCCCGTTTCTTTAGAATAAGCAAATTTTTATTTTGAGTAAGATGAGAGCCAGAAGTGAAGTAGTCCAGCTGGTGGGTTATAGATAAAGTGATCATAAAAATTAAAGTTATACTTCAGGTAATTTGAAAGTTTACTTATTCTATCATTAATTGTGCAGCTGTTTAATTTAAATATACTCTGATTCAAAGTGTTAAAGTTTACTCTTAACTGAATGCTACTGTTTTCCCTGCAGTCTGCAGCATTTTGTCAGGGAAATATAAAATCTGCAAATAAAAGGAAAACACTATTTTTTGTTTGCAAAATTACATGTTATGCCTATCTGTAATTTTTTTTAATAAAAGGAACTTGAAGTAATGCAATTATTTCTACTGGGAAAACCCCTCAGGAGTGAGTTGTACACAGTAATTATGATTTTAGACTGAGCTGACATCTTTACTAAGTTCTGCGTTATCTTACCCTATATTAAGTATGTTCAGTTTTTGAAGTGGGTGTTTCAAACGTCTCCTCTTAATTATCACTGTGTAACTGAAGAAAAGTACAAACTCACAGCCCCATAAATGTGAAGACTATTTTGATTTGGTTTGTTTTGATATTGTTTTTCACATATAAATCATATAGACACATCTGCGACTGGCACAGGGATAAACCTCCTGGTGTTATCTTATTTCTTAATTGTAGGTTCTCATTTTCCAAGGCATGTGTTGACTTGGT
This sequence comes from Tinamus guttatus, assembly GCF_000705375.1. Next base: position 45,221 of record NW_010584790.1, on the reverse strand, counting down.
CCTTTCCTTATTGTGCCCTGCTCTGTTGTTTACTTGCTTATTTACTGGAAAATCTGCTTATATTTCAAACTTATCTAGGCAGAGCAAGCTTTAAAAATGCATGTCAGATTTGTTTTAATTCAGAAACCATTTTCTCTAGCAGCAAGGATAGGCTTGCTCAATTTTTTTTTCCTTTTTTTTTTTTTTTTTTCTTCACACTAGAGTCATGGAAATGCCTCCTCCAGATAGCAGGAGGAGGCAGGTGTTATCGAGAATAGTCTTTGTGAAAAGTGGAACTATTATTAAAAATACTTTCAGATAAATGTCACACTCTATCTGAACTGCTTCTACTGGTATGCTACTAGTTCTGAAGTGTTGACCGGGAATACCTTGCAGTATTTTGGATCTAGGCAACATCTTTTTCACCTGGTTATAATATTATTAGGAACTACAGCATGGTGTATTGTGTTCGGGGGATGCTGTTTCACCTGAGCTCCTGTTAGCTCTCCAATGCTTTCCACTTGATCTCTCTGCATAATAATTTTTTGTCACTTTATTTGCAAATGCACTTCCAGCTTAATGAAGTAGGTATATATTTTGTTTTTCCCACTAGTGGAAAAAGTGAAGAAGAGACTAGAGAAAGTGGGACGGTAGGAGTAATGAGTTCCATGGCAGGAAGATGCTGCACTGGTAATGAAGCTGGGCTTCCCTCTTTTGACTTCTCTGTTTATCCACTCTCAGTGATACAATAATAATTGCATTTGTAAATAATATTTCATTTGATAATTGCATTACTTTATCAATACTTATCAGTTAAGATGCATAATAACAGGGTCACTACTACTGTCCCTGTTTTGCAGATGAAAAATAAGGTTCATAGAGGGTCATGCATTTCATAACCTTGTTAAAAATCATATCAGGGCCAGAGTCAAGGCTGAAGTATATGATAGAAAAGTGCTTTTCTTCATAGTGCTTCATGACAAACCAGTCTCAGTTCTGTGTCACAAATGAAAAAAACATTTTTCCTGCCACAATATCTTGATTAATTGACTCTTGCTTGGCAGTATATGTGGTAGAACAGTCTCAGACTCCCAGTATCCTGTTTTGTGAACCTTTTAAAGGTCGTCTTCTCCATTTTGCACAGCTGTCATATCCTGTCACAGTTATTTCATGACTAAGAAGAAAGTAAGTGTGCCAAATAAAATAGGAAAATGTGAATTACAGCTGGATGAAAAACAGAAGGTTGTATCTTGCAGTCAGTCCTGAAGAGAATCTTCTTGAGGTGAGGAATCCGTGTCCTTAAATGTTTGTTATGACTAGCTATGTATTTAAAAAAAAAAAAAAAAAAAAATAGAACAGAATCTGAAAGATGAGGAAAACAAACAAGATATTCTAAAAAATAGGCACTGTCTAAAAAATAGGCATAATGGGATTATTGTATTTTTATCACCAGGATCAAATTGTTCATACATATAAATATATATATATTCTGAGAACAGAAAGCAAATTCATAAGCCTCCAGATGTAAACAAATAGCAATCCACAGAGTATTAAAAAGAATCACCCTCCCTAAATGCTTTTGAATGCATTTCTAAATAGACATATGATAACAAACTTTGTATTTTGCTGAACTTTATCTAAGCTTATACACAAGAGGATAGGAAGACTCAAGTAAGAATGTCTTAAGTCTGTGAGTTTGTGAATAACATAAAAACATCCTGTTAGGGGATAAATAGATTTTTTAGAAATCTCAGGCAGTGTGAAGTCTTTTCTATTTTTAAATAATACCTGAAATTTACATCAAACTTGGAGATCCATTCTACTCAATTTTGGAGATAGTTAGAAACATTTTGAGGCATTCTGCATGCTCATCCTGTGTGTCTCTTAAACCACCCACAGAAAATAAAGAATGAAGAGTTTTGAGATGTGTCGAGTACTGTAAATTTTCACTTTACGCAAAGTCAGAATAATTTACTGCATTTATTTTTTTTCCTGTAATTTGGATATGCCTGGAAACCTCACTTTTCTTAGAATATCTTGTACTTGTGTTTCTTCTCTGGTTAAGATTTGTAAATGGTTTAAGAAACAAAAGGACTGATCAATGTGCAATGAGCATACCAGTCTACTGGCTAGTTGAAAGGTAATGAGATGTTTTTCCCCATAATAATTTTCTCTTCTATGGAGTTATGTATTTTTTGATATTAGCTTTTCTCATTAATGTAGGTAAAAAAGTGGAAGCTGCATCTCCCTTATGGATAGAAATAATAAGACTCACATATTTAATTTTGTGCACTGTAGTGCTTTTAGATGCATTTCTTTCACAAAATCTACCCTGGAGATTGCAAATAATATTGTGGACACTTTGTGATTTACATTTTGTGGACTGTAGTTTAAAAATTATCAAATATAATGCCCTTTCAATTGCATATATTTTCAGTAATTGGTATTTTTAAGGTGTTCTCAAGAAAGCTAGTTTACTTTGTCTGAAATTTTAGTGCAATTTTGTATGGATAAAGGAAAACTCCCATTGGTGACTGGATGGCTAACCTCAGATTTCACAAGAGGAATGGTCTGAGTCCACAAATACATGCTTCTTAGATGCTGCCTTCTGCATTTATAGGCAGAAATCTCTACGGACAGTTGGGTTTCACTGTTTTTCCTCTTGGACTTGAGAACTGCTCCACTTTGTCTAGACAGAATTTTAGCCTGGTTTTACTCAAAGAGCTTCTCCTCAGGCCTCCTGATACTTATAGCAATGATACTCCTGAGCCTGCAGCCATGCAGAATCTGTATAAAAAAAATGAGACACTAGGTATGGCCCTGGGAGTTTTCCACCCTGTAAACCAATACACACAGATAAGTATAAACCTTTGAGAAAACACTTGCAGAACCTTCTGAAATGAATCCTAGAGGCTTTGTGCTGCTGCACTGAAAATGTCTCACAAGCGAGAATACCACTGGAGCTGGTATTTTCAACCAGACCAGAAACCACTATTTAAAGTTTCACAGTACTACAATTGCTTAGTGGTACTTTGAGCTGTTTATATTTTGTTAAATTTAATGGTCTGTTTTTTATGATGTTGTATTTGCCAAGCAGTTTGTTAAATCATTATTGGAGAAAAGTTGCCAGGTTTTGGCAGAAGGATTTTGGAAACTGGAGTCTTCATGACTTGCCAGATGTTACTTATTTTTTTTGACCAGGAGGTTAACAAATTCACTGGATATTTCTGCTAACCACAGTGAAATAGTGCTATCCACAGTGAAATAGTTAATAACAGGAACATCAGTGAGATAAAAGTGCAGTTCACAGAGCTTAGAGTTAACACCTCTGCTTGTTTGTAGATTTGGGAGGATATAATGGTGTGTTGAATTACATCCTGCTCGTATGGTCAAGTTGTTAAAAGTCATAAAGGAGGAACACTTTACAGTGATCATCAGTGTTGATTTTGTAGTCAAGGGGAAGACACCAAGGTTAGGGCAAGAACAGCAGACTGAATTAACTAGAGGAAAAAAAAAAAAAAGACTGGAATGCAGGGACATCTATAATTACAGCAGGTTCCTTTCAGATATTTCCCTCCTCCCTGCTACTGTGCGGTTAAAGGAGACTATTTAAGAAAGTGATTTCAGAATGCTGTGCTCATTTTTTTTTTTCTTGTGGAATAAAAATTCTGCAATATTTCCTACTATTGGTGGACCACTTGCTATGGGACTCTTATTTACATCTTTACATTGTTTTACAGATACAAGTAAACCTATTTATCATTAATTAGCTTGTAAGCTTTTGGTGGCAGGCACCAACTTGTTATGTCTCTATACAGTGCTTAGGCTAACTGTGCTTGTTATTCATATCAGAGTCAGCTAAGTCTTCTCAGCAGTGTGGTCAAAATTATTTTTGGTTGCCCCAGGAGAGCTGGCAGGGTCGGTAAAGTTTTAAAGGGGATATGAAGCAGGGAACAGGGAGGGATTTCAGTTTTGAGACCACCCGTATATTTGAAATGACTGAGAGATGTCTGGGGAGGTGGCAATTAAGGCTGTCTTTTACCTAAATAATTTCTTTCCTCCCTTTGGATTCTCCCTTCATAAGGTGGTCTTTTACCGAAATAATCTCTCATTTCTCACTTGATAGGTGCAATTTTGTCCTGATCTATTTACACTGGATGCTGAACAGCCTTGTCCTGCCACCCAGCTGTGATGAAAACACCTTGTGTAGGAAGTGAAGGGCACAGAGCTGATGCTCACCAAGCACAGTAATGTGTGTAAGGCGCAAAAATAATTCAGACGCACCATGGTACGCTTGTATTTAGAACCTACCCAGAGGGCAGCGTAGGTGCTGATGCCAGTCCTTTTCTGGATCAGTTTGGGCATCTTTAGCTTGAAAGACCTGTGGAAGCACCCAGTGATGTGGCACCTGGTCCTTGTTGCTTAAGGCATGGTCAGTTGTGCTACTCGATAGTATTATGGTGAACAGAGACTATCACATCAAAAGCAAAATATAAACAGTGCAGATCCTAAATATAATTCTAGTTAGGCTTCCAAAACCAGATCACTTAAAATATTTTTTGTTGCTGAATGAGAAAGGGTGCCGAAGGTTAAGGTGGCAAACTGTGTTATCTGTAGTCATTTGGATAGGCTATTTGTGAAAAAATATATTGTTGACTTTTGAAATTCAACCTTGCTAATATAATGTATCTTGGTAGGGTATATTTATTGCCAAAAATAAGCTAGCTGCTTTTTCAGTTGGGCAAAAAATAAAGGCTTGGTTGAAAAGGTGTATTCTTCACTTTGACTACTGGTATTTTAGGAAAACCACTATCAAAATGTTTAAAATATTTGTCCATCCCTTCATAGTTGAAAGAGTAATAATCTAGTATGTGATTACTTTCAAGACAGAGATGAAAATGGCTTGGGGAGATATTCAGAAACATAAAAGGTAGAGGATGACCAAATGGTTTGAACTTTGACTTTGAGTTATGCTTTGCAGCTGGTAAAGCTAGCATTAACTTGGAGAGATATCACTCTGCAATTTAACGGAAAGTAGGAATAAATATTTGCTTTCAGCTATTGCTGTTTTCATAATAGTCTGCATAAGATAGGAAAGTAATTGCTATTTATAGGCACGTAACAAGTTGTAATCACTTTTTCTTCCTTGACAAAATTGCAGTATTAGCGATATTTCATCTGGTCAGCCTTGAATACATGGAAATGGTAAGGCATATTTCTGTGAAACTTATCTTTGTCTTGTAGCGGAAAGGATCTTAAAGCATTCTAACCACATTCCATCTTTGCCGAGCTTTGACATAATGCCTTAATTAAAAGACAGGTTACAAAAAAGTGTTTGTGACAAAAATGGAACTCATCTGAAAATAAATCTTGATAGAGCAGAAAAATGAGTGTATTGAGTAACACATTTTGGATTTCAGAAAAGAATTTTACCATAGCCTGCAAAATTTCTATGCATAATTCTAGATTTTTCAGCTAGGAAATGTTCCCTCTATTTTTTTCTCAGTGTCTTGGAGTTTGTGGGATTTATGTCTGTTTTTACTTTCAAATACATTGTAAAGGGTTTTATGGGTTTATGAAAACAAAAGAGGGATTGGGAATTTTTAAAAATTATAATTTATCTACTTGAAACAACACATTCAAGCTTTGGGTAGCTAATTTAATATGTCACAGTAGTAGAAACACAGACATTACAGAAAAACATGACAAGTAAAATGCTATTTTCCTGAATTATTATATATAAAACAAAGTTTATTATATATAATATAAAGATCTCATAAGATGCCCTCAAGTTTCCTCCAGAGAGCTGCCCAACCGGGCGGCCTCTTGTTGACTCAGAATGGTGACCTCCCTTTCTCTTAATATGACATTGCTCTTCTCATACTAATATTCGACTGTCCTCATTATTTTAGTTGTCGCTCCTTATTTGTTTGCTTTTATGACCATGTGTCAAGCAGGCTCAAGCAATGTGCTTTTGAAAAATGGTGCCAAATGATGAGAACTGAAACATGATGGAGCACTGCAATAGAACAACATAGCCTCCAAGACGTTATAATTTACTTTGACATGCTAATACTTATTTTACATCAAAAAATGTTCCCTTTTTGATATAGAAAATAGTTTGGGGGAGAGCTGGAGGATGGCACAGAAAAGATGACCTTTTCTAAAGGCATCTACTTTCATCCTTTGTCTACTGTAAACCACAGTAAGTTGCAAATATTTCCTGCTTCATAATGAGAACATGTGAGGAAGAAGCATTAAATTCTACCTCATGTGTGAGCTGTACATATTAGACACAGTGCAATCAAGAAAATCTCTGGGAAATACAAGTCTTTTGTCTGACTGGAGTGTATTACTGTGTGAGAGGGAAAATTTCTATGTTATCTTTAAGATTTAGGAGAAACTGAAGTTACTGTGGCTTTGTCTGAGATTCACGTGCCTTCCTTGGAAGACTCATTGTGAGTCTTTCATTTGTGTTTTGTGAAGTGGTAGGGTTTTTCATTTTATTTTTGGAAAAACCTTGTAGAGTCTTGTGCAGATTTAAAATTTCAGTATGTAGAAATACCGATTACATTTGTGAAAGAACCTATATATTCTCTTGTTTTTTCTCTCTCCTTTTTCCATAAGTAAGCAGATATGCACACACAAGATCTGTTTCTATTTTTCAAATAGGTTCCTTTTAAAAAGAAAGCAGTTACGAATGCAAATTCCGAACTGCTACAAGTTGTAAGATTGTTGTACTAGAATCATGTTATATAATGATATAAAGGTTTTATGCAAGGTTTATTTATCACACATATAGGGTTATTACTACTGCTATGAGAGAAAAGAATGAAGGCATTGGGAGTAAATGAATATTTCATTAAATACTATTCTAAGCTCTTTGACAAGAGGGTAGCACCCTGGATAGTGGTGTTTAAACCCTTATTTCTGCTTCTGGTTGGCAAGAAATGGGAAATTTCACAGTAAACAGCTACAAGCAGGCAAATGCTGTAGGTGAACTCAGTTGCTGCCGCAATTCTTCTGTGTAAAAGCTTCTGAGATATGATTGAAGTTGAAACCTAAATGGAGATAAAACAAATAGGACTGAGCTAAGCCTAAAAGGTAAAGCAGAAGGGGCTTGCTTATTTTTAGGAAATGAGATTACTGTGTAAATTACATTTCTTCTCATTATGGGACTGTTAGGTCTGTTACCTCTCTTTCTGACATTAAGTTATTATATACTGAAGCTTCCAGCTAATGACTTTTTGAGGGATACATTTAGGACATTTCCTAGGAGAGGCTATATTTCATTTTTTTACTGCAGAAAAAGATGGAAATTCTTTTTGAACATACTAGTGAGTTAATTTATCTAATTAAGGATTAATTATGATGATATGGTTCCAATGATTAGCTACCCTAAATCTAAAATTTGACTTGATGTATTACAGAACTCTAGACTAGTAAACAGTTCAATAATCTTTGACCTGGCTTGGAATGTAAATGTAAAGTTTTTGGCTAAGATGGTGGTAATTCTATTTAGGACCAAATTCATGCTGAAATGCACTTTTTCTGTCAATTATTTCTAGAGAGTGAACGCAACTGTTAATGTGTGAAGGTATCATTCAGCGTTCATGCAGTCAAGTCCCTCCATGCAAATGTATTAAAGAGCATGTTTTGCCCACAGATGCAAGGTGTGTTGTTTCTTCTTCTTTTTTTTTTTTTAATCTCAGAGGTAATTTTTTATACACAGAGGTTCATAAAAATTAAACTGACCTTTTTGTGTCTCTGTGGTAGTGAACTGTGAAGCTTAAACACTTATTAAACTCTCTGTAAGCAATATGACAGAATTCTGTCACAACAGTTTGAAGCATGAAAGTAAATTAATGTTTATACCAACTGAAACAGTTCTTAGTTTCCTGATGAGTACTTCACTACAGCAAACAGCTTACTTTTTATATAAATAAAAATACATATCAAATGAAAATGCCTTCAAAATATTCTGACAGATCCGCTGGTTGTGGCAGAATGTCATGTAAAGGCACAGGGTTGAATTTTGACTTTGCAGCTCAATTTCTTTTTCTAGAAAGCAGGAGCTTCTAATTTTTCTGTACTGCACTTCTTTTCCTTTTGATTTTCTCATAATCAAATGATTATCCATTAGCAAAGCTGAGGGAAACAGTTAACAATAAGAATGCTGAGACAATAGCAAATTAGTTAATGGCTTCAGAAAAAAAATGTGTATCAGGAGTCTACGGAGTTAGATGTTTTCTGTTTAAAACAAACACAAGAAGACTCTAAAAATGCACTTAAAGAAAAAGAAGGTTGAGGAGGATACTTCTATGTTAATATGACCTTATTCAAACACATCCACTCTTTTTTTTGTAAATTCTAAATCACAATTAGCTGCAAATGTTTCCTGCTTCATAAAGGGATCTTTGGAGGGAGCTCTAACATGATCAAGAAAAAATTCTAGCAAATGTAAACCTCTTATCTGGCTTGGGTGTATTAATGGATTAGAAGGAATAAGGTTATGCTTTGTTTTTTGAAGAAAGTGCAGTTGTTCTGGTTTTGTTTGGGCTTAAGGTTAGTGGCGATGATGATATCTCAGGGATTTCTTTGGGGGTTCTGAATGTAGATTTTTCAGGATTGGCCACCTCATCTGACATGTAATAGCCTTTCATTTACCTGTGTGTATACAACTCTGTGTACTGAAGTGAGCAGATATGAGCTAATTGAAAAGAACGGCTATGTGGCTGAGAGTAATGAAGATTAATCCATCTACTAGTATTGCTAGAGAAGTGTTTGTGATAAATTTTGCACTTATTTTGTATACAATGGGAAGATGAGAGACCAGATTATAATTGGCATGGGGTTGAAGAATGTCCCAGTTTATGCTCTCTCACTGTAGCATTTTTCCTTCCTAAATTGCCCTTTTTTCCCCAGACCAGATGTTTTTTCCTGTACTTAGTTTTACTAAATGGTTTATATACTTGACATGCAATTCTGTCATTGTGTAAAGAGGTTAAATGCTTTCAGTAAAATTCTGCATATATATATATATATATATGATGGCTGCATTTGGCTGGACAAACAGGATTTGTTCAACTGAGGCTTTTGACCTGAAACAGTAATACAGCTTTTGCATCTTCCTTAAAATCCTATTTAATATCCTTAAATTTTTTTTCACGTCAATTTTGATTATATTAAAAGCACAATACAATGTGGAACAGTGTCATAATAGTATACTATTTTCATAAAATATTAGAAATTTTCTGTGATTAGTTGAATTTGTAATTTTAGTAGCAGGAGAGAGAAAAATGGTGTTTTATTTGAGAAAAGAGCATGTAAAAAGGATGACTGCAGCAATATTAGTAAAAGGCAGGAAGCTATATCATTGCTAATCAATCTAGAGAGCTCTGTCTCTTACAGATGTCAATACAAAGTTAAGTGCTAAAATAATTGTAGTGTAGGCTTTCTCATAATTACTGTTGTTCATTTGGTGTGTTGTGCAAAAAAAGAGGGATTTGCTTTGCAGTCAGCAGCCGCAAATCTCTAAGGAGAAGGAAAGAAGATAGCAGAAGGCTGATAGTCATCCATCATTCCTGACAATTTCACAGCCTAGAATAACTTGACAGAGACCCAGAACAAAATGTTGTTGAGAATTGAATGCTGCTAAGCTGAGTGAATTGACTTTCTGATGTCAAAGCAGGACCTGCTTGAAGTGGCTGATGACTTTCCCTTTCTGATTTCAGAAACACTCATGCTTAAACTGCCTTGTGGTATGAATACTGTAAGCAGATTTGGAAACTGGGGAACTATTTAAAAACTCTTTCTCCAAATCTGTTTAAGGACTTTATAAAATAATATGCTTCTGGCCCGGGAGTGCACAGGTTTGCATCACACTTGGTCATACAGAAGATTTGAGTTTTGCGTCCTCATGCTCCAGACAGTTGGAATTGGGTGTTAAGGACTCAGAGTCACTCCTCGTGCATGCTGAAACAAGACATTTTGCCAGCAAGATACTTTGCAAGACATTTTACTGACAACCTTGGTCTCTCCGCATGACACCAATTGGCTACCTTTGAATCCTTTATAGAACAGATCCAAAATCTTTGCATTTGAAGGATGTAAATTGTTAGACCATTTTAATCTGTCACATTTTGTATACAAAGGACATCATTTTCCAGCTATTTATTTAGAAAATAAAACAAAACATGACATTGGAAATATTCCTAAATTATGAAAATTTGGTATGTATTTGTCAATAAATATTGCTAGTTTTATCAGCTTTTCAAAGACTGGCTCCCAAATTGCTTGTAACCATTAAAACGTAGAAACAGCATGTACTGCAGGGTTTAAATGGAAAGAGATCTGATTTTGTAAGAGATGGTTTTTATTTTAGGAATGTAAAAGAAATGGAATATAGATAGGACATGTGGGCTAAGTACGCAGTCACTGATCAATAATGTAGAAGGGTTAGCAGGTTTATTTGTAAACCTAACAGTATAGATTTGGTCTGAATGGGGCCTTGTACTGTACACACAGGTATTTAAAGGTTAGGAACAAGGGATTTCATTAGCCTGGCAAATCTTCTGCTGTCATTCCCAAATCTATTTGAATTCTTTCCAAAAGTATTCTCACATTTCTGTTGTGCATTTTCTTGATTAATAGAAGTATTACTAGTTTGGTGCTTCATTGCTAAATTAACTGCATAATAAATTGGCAGAAAGAACAGACATTTTCCAAGTGTTTTGATTCCCGATAATATTACAGCAACTATCTGTGTGTTAATGTAGTCATAGCCACAGTAAAAAGGTTATGTTTTTAAGCCTAGTAATTGACAGCATTTTATCTTTGTTTTCATTTTTTTTCTAAACAAAGTAACACGAGTCCTAACAGACTGAGGCATAGAGCTGGGACTTTATGGCATCCATTGCTACCTTAAAGCAGCCATGAGAGATATAAAACTGAAAATTGGCAAGCCAATTTTATTGTAGCTTGGTGCTAAAATAAAATAATAATAATAATAAAAATCTTATGTACCATGGTGTCATCCTTCTCCTTTCCCTTTGCCTTCCCTTCATGGCAACAAAGACAAAAAAGCTAAGCTTTCAAAGGTAAAAATAAGTCCAAGCATTTCAGGAGTTAAAGAATAACTTCATAACAGAGAAGAAAGCTAATTTTTTTTCACATGTGAAATTCAGGACAATTGTTTTCTGCATTTGTCCAGAGGTCTTACCTAGTCGATATAGTCTTCCAAGAAGAGGGTTCTAAGGATAAAATAACTGTTATTGGCACATATTCATCGAAAGCTGTCTCTTCAAATGATATTAAGTATTTTGTGTGACTCTTTATTCCAATAAAATGGATGTAAGTGCAAGGTCTTGCACTTGGGGAGAAATAACCCCAGACACCAGTACAGGCTGGGGACTGACCTGGAGAGCAGCTCTGCAGAGAGGGACCTGGTGTCATGGTGGACGACAAGTTGACCATGAGGCAGCAGTGTGCCCTCCTGGCCAAGAAGGCCAATGGGATCCTGGGCTGCATTAAGAGCAGCGTCTCCAGCAGGTCGAGGGAGGTGATCCTGCCCCTCTACTCAGCCCTGGTGAGGCCGCATCTGCATTATTGTGTCCAGTTCTGGGCTCCATAGCACAAGAGGGATGTGGAGCTGCTGGAGAGAGTCCAGCGCAGGGCTACAAGGATGATCAGGGGCCTGGAACATCTGACCTATGAGGAGAGGCTGAGGGAGCTGGGCCTGTTCAGCCTGGAGAAGAGAAGGCTGAGAGGGGACCTGAGCAGTGTCTAGAAGTACCTCAAGGAAGGCAGTGAGGAGGATGGGGCTGGCCTCTTTTCAGTGGTGGCCACTGACAGAACTAGAGGTAATGGCCACAAACTGAAGCACCAAAAGTTCCACAGGAACTTAAGGAAAAATTTCTTAACAGTGAGGGTGACAGAGCACTGGAACAGGCTGCCCAGAGAGGTTGTGGAGTCTCCTTCTCTGGAGATCTTCAAAACCCGCTTGGACGCAGTCCTGTGCCACGTGCTCTAGGTGACCCTGCGTGTGCAGCGGGGCTGGACTAGATGACCTCTAGAGGTCCCTTCCAACCTTAAGCATTTTATGATATGTGAGCTTTATTGCAGACAATTCTCTAGGTAGCTAGGTAGTTGCATGCATTTTTGTGATGCTGCTACCTATAGGATGTTTTTAAGGAACTGAATGATAAAAGAATGGATATATTTGGGTATTTTTATGAATAACTAAAAAAGAAAACGTGAAATTTTAGTAATTCATTATTTTCATTTAACTTTTCAATTTTGACTTGTAATTCAGAAGTTTGTTTACAGATTGCTACAAATGCCTTTCAAGTGATCTGAAGTTGTCATTCACCTGACAAAGATATTTTGTTTGAGATATTCATCATTTTGTGACGTTTGTGTTTTGTTTACACTGCTTCAGTAATTCACTTCTGGGACTAGAAGTTGCTTTTGAGGTTTAGGCACACCACAGGATGCCAAAAAAGCATCAAATTCTTCTGTATTTGAAAGCTTTTTGAGCCATCAAGAGATCAAAAGCTGCCAGCGTCAAACCTGAAGCTGCCATTATAAATAAGGCACTGACAATTCTTATTGTGAAAGGTTGTCCCAGGGGTGAAAGCAGTACCGAAAACTGAATTGCCCTGGCATTTTCACAAGAAAAATCTGTATATGTAATGGTGTATTTTTTGGAGAAAATTTAAATATGTAACACAGTGAGGTCTGCCATAACACATTCTGGTGCTGAAATAACCATTTTAGCTCACTTAAACAGCTACCAAGTTAAAGCATCTTAAAATACAGTTGTGCTCAAGAATGTCAATTTCTTGGGACAACAGCTGACCTAGCTGACCTGTTTTTGAAATCTACTTACCTTGTAATTATATGTGGAAACTTTTTAAAAGTCAAAAAAAATTTGTCTAAACATTAATACATCTCTTTTGGCTACATGATTAAGATTGTTTGTCAGACTTACGTATCATGAAGATACAATTAAAAAGACAATAATTAACTCGTTATGTTTGTAATAAGAAACTCTTTTTCTCAGCTGTATTTTAGCTGAGTCTTTTAAAAAAGAAACACATTGTTAATATAATTAAAACCCTGAAGCTATTTACAGAACTCTTGGTAGATTCTTGTATCTAAGTTCTTGGATTTTTTTTTGCTTATTTGCTGTTGGTAGGGTAATAATGCAAAGCTACTAATTTATCATGTTAAAACTTAGTAATAAGTTCATCCAAGCAAATGTCTACAAGTCTGTTATTTCAAAACAATCTATAAGAACTGTTCAATAAGGAACATTCCTTGTATGTATAATTCAGCTTTATCCTTATTGATTTGTTCATATTTTTCAATAGGTTTTATAATTGTTGGTGTTCTAGTAAAATACCACGTAATCTGGTTTATAGTTAGGGTAATAGCTGCAAACGTTGACAAAATTTCAATCTATCTTGTAAGGTATTTTCTCCTATAGGTGTGCTTTTCTTTCAGTCAATTACTTAAGACAAGGAATCGTGTGTGAAAACTTGTGATGAACAGTGAGAAAAGGAATTGCCCTTTCCCAATGATGGTACCTGACTGCCTTCCACTTTTGGAAGATGGGCATCTCTTAGCAGGAAGCAAACTTTATGGCCACTTTTTTTAAGCCAGTGTTTCAGAAAAATTGCCATGGTATAGACACATTTTTTGCATTTTTTATGAAAAAAAATTGATAAGAATGCATCATTTACTCATAGTTATTAATCTGCTTTTATGGTGCTGGTAGACAGCGCGGAGGGTGCTGAAGGTGGTACCTGAGGAGAGACTGTCCCCTTTGGTGGGGAGTATTTGGTGGCAAAGTTTGTTCTCGGTGCTGTTGACAGAGAAGGAATGACTTGGTTTTCCCAGTGTTGGAATGGTTGCAGCTGGGAGCAAGTCTTTACATTGCTTTGATTTCTGCCAAGGAAATTCCTAATGATCCTGAACTAGAGCAGGGCTAAGCCATGTATTTTACCCCTCACGAGATGTACTGTGAAGCTGACAACCTGGATCTGAATCACCTTTCTATTTCTCACCATTATATTTACAATTTTTGTCTTTGTTCCTGGCTTACCTAAAATGCCTGTTGACTTTGGTGCCACATGTGTAAAGGTGACAATGGAGATGTTTTCCCCACATAACTGGTACTGTGTTTTCGCATGCTACTGCACCAGTTTTTTGGAAACTCCTAGTTATTTCTGAAGCTTGTATTAGTATTTTTCATTTGTTGAAGCCTTCTGCTCTGGCCACTGCACATACTTTTTCTTCCATATTTTCCTGCCTGCCTTGTTATAAGTGGATCTCTCACATACTTGGGCATCAAAGTGATCTTGAAGTTTTTGATGATACATGGTTATAGGTTGACTTTTGTGATGTGATAACTATAGTTTGAAGTAAGATCAAAGAAAGATTTGTCATATGCATTGTCATATGTAAGTCTATGTAAATTGAGTTCATGTTTGGGGAAGGTACACTTAGAATTCAAATGATACCCTTGAAAAGTAAAGATGATCATCTGTGATTACTTCATAAGGCAACTGAGAAATGTCTCAGATCTTTGTCCCCTCTTCTCATCCCTTCCCTGCTCCACAAAATTTTGCTATTATAATGCTCAAAATGTGTCTTTTGTTGCTTTGACTTCCTAAAAAACCTTAAATGAATGCTACTTAAATATTGTTTCAAAAAAAAAAAAAAAAACTTACTCTGACTCTTTTTAACAAGAGAAATCTGAAGAAGATCAAGTTGTTGGAATATCTTTTGTAACATTATGATAATATCGAGATGTTCTATTAAAATACTGTATTATGAAGCAATGATACCAATTTTCATATCTACCCAAAAGGGATTTCAGTAACTTTGAGTATTCCATCAAACAGGCAGAATTAACAAATGCAGAATTCACCCGTTAAAATGCATGGAGCATTTTTGTTAGCTGATAGCTGTTCTCTGCTGTTATTGCTTTGCAGAAGAATAAATAATCATTTAGAAAAGCTGCTTTCTCTACCAAGAGGGCACTTTCAAACAAATTTCTACAATAGGTTTTTGAAGTGAGCTCAAGTAAAATCAAATCTGTAAGAGATTGAAAGGGGCTTCAGTCATATATGATATGATTTCTTTAGATAAGATGTTCAGCACTGTACCATGCTTATCTTTTTTTGGGGACTCATTTTATTTTTTGGTGGAGAATTATCAGGATTTGTGCTGAGACTTGCTCAGAAACTAAGCTATGTTTCTGATAACTTAATATAAAATAACAGTTTCAGCAAAGTACTATATACTGAGTACTTCAAAGCCAATAAAGATGAGCCATCCATTCTCAAATTTTTTATTCACATAGCATTTCAGATTGATTTACATAAACTAACAAAACAATATTAGATTTAAAGTTGATCTGTAACAGTAATAAAAGTGTCCCTGCATCCCAATGCTGCAGAAATGTCTCTTCCAATCTACAGTGATCAGTTGCTAAGTATAAATTGTACCTATGGGATTATGGCAAATCCAGCATTTGTCTCCATATTGCTACACTGTCTGAAATCCAGGATCAGAAATCTGCCCTTATTCAGGAAGTGAGATTATTTACTTAACCTGAAGTCTTCAGGGGTACTTAAAATTGCAGCTAAACATGTATATGCTTGAGAGCTTTTCTGAATACGAATGTTCTTTTGTCCATATTTAAATCTTTGTCAGAGAAGGACTTAGGTTTGACCTATGACATTAAAAAGATTTACCTGGCTGCACTGCACTATACCACATACCCCAGTAATGATGCGTAATACCTGTGAATATTTTTTCTCTAGTTTGAGTTAGTGACACTGGAATTCCACTGACAGTGGAATTTAGATAATGAAAGTCAAAAATATAAAAAATACAGCTGATGTACTTTAGAAATAATAAGCAGGTTTTTCAAATCAATATACAGGCTACTTGTCAATGTTAAGATTTCAATATGGACTAACGCTGATTATATTTCCTTGTAGAGGTAAGTGAATTCTATAAATGTTGCAGCATTGCAAATTCGGCTACTGCATGCGGTAAAAGTATTTTAACTTTAAGGTAAGAAAACCAGGAGTTATTAATTTGACATGAGAAAACAGGAGGGTATGTGTTATAGCAGTATCCCTTTAGTTTAAGTTTAATGAGTTTGGTAACAGTTTATATTTTTTCATAAAGAAATTTATTTTTGGTGGTTTTCAGTGATGCTGCAGTTCCTTCAGTGAGGATTCAATTTCAGTTCTGTGTAAATATGAGGGCACCCACAATCTGAGAATTCTTTCATTCCTATCTTGCTCAGCACCATGCCTGTCAGAACATAGAAAGTTCAAAGGTTTCATTGTAACAGCAATCAGAACATTTGCAAAAAAAAAAAAAAAAAAAAACAAAAAAAAAACAAGGAGTAACATGGACACAAAGCCTATCTGTGCCTACTTACTGAGGAAGTAAATATGGAGTTTTTGTGTGTTTGCAAGGCTATGATCCCAATATTCTCCCCAAGACCACTGGTAACAATAACTGCTGCTTGTACACATCAAAGATTCTTTGTTTTTGCAGCCCATAGGAGAATACTGATGTAAATACATTAACTAGGGGCGCTGAGCTCTCCTATATATCCTGTCTTTCAGCTTTCCTTATCTTAAAATGTCCTCCTTTTCCCCCATAGTGTTTTCTCAGAAGCTCCAGGCAAACAATAGCTTTTAACTCTAAAAAAAAATGGCAACTGCAAAAATCCAGAATAAACAAGTCCTGGAGAAGATTGATTCAAATCTGTCTTTTAACAGGGCTTTCTTTACTTCTCTTTTGCTTCTTGTTAAGGCTTACACATGAAAAGACTTTTTCATTTGTTAGCCTGGGTGTAAAATGGATTGCTGCTTTTATGCTTGCATCCTATTTAATTTGTGAGTTTTACTTTCTGTGTCTCTCAAGGGTTCAGGAAAATCATGATCCATACAGAAATCACTGCCGCTCTCTTGTTAGTGCCTCTCTCACCCCTGTCTTTCCTTCCTTCTGCGAGTGTCGGCTGTCAGCGCTCGGCCCACGTGCTTTCAGCTCGAGTAATTATCAGATTGGGTATCCGTCACAAATGGCTAATTTGTTGATAAGTGTATCTCTTCTTGGGAAGATAGGCTTTGATTCTGGATCATAGGCCAACTGCTGCACTTCATGAAGGCCCTAGAAAATAGACTTTATAGAGAAGAAAGGATGAGGGAAGAGAAAGCTCCCCATCATCTGCAGGAATTACTTATACCTTGTGACTTTATTCTCTAGTCTGCAGTAGCACACCTCATGCCTGTGCTCATAATTATGAGCTCCTTTTAAAAGTGGTTCTCTCTAACCATGATAAAGAGACTATTCTTGTGCCTCTTTCCTTTTTTGAGATTGTTCTCATTGATTTGAGGCCTTTGGTAGCCCCTACACAAGATTTGGGCAGAAAACTTTTCACTGAGATCATTATCTTTTTTGCATTGCTAAGAATATGTAGAGTTTTTTTTTTTAAATTATAATAAACTTCACAGCATTTCTTCTCACTATGTAATAATAATTTCTAAGAAAAAGAAAACTTGAGTCTTTTCAGTTGCTTCCTTCAGATGCATGCAAGATACCAGCAAATTTTGCAAACACTTTCTAAAGCAACCAGCTGTTAAAATTCACCTGCAGCCTTAATATTGATTGAAAAGAGCATGGAACCTAAACATGGATAGTTTCTGTAATTATGTAGGAAAACCTTAACACATGACTGTACTTCAAATGTTATCTGGCAATGTTTTTTACATGGTGTGGTGCACACTAGAAAATAATTTACCTAGTTTAGAAAGTCTCAGTAAAAGATCAGGCACTGTCTCCTAATTTTATATTTCAATAAATATATTTTATATACTCATATTTTAAATATATTTTTCAAATATATTTTATATTTTCCTAATTTTATATATATATATTTTTAAGAGCGCTGTTTAAAAAATTTATTCTTTTTGACCTTTTGCTAAAATGGAAGTTTTTCTGGCAAAAGGTTATCACAAAAGCCTGTTTTAAGTGTATTAGTGGCCTGGTTATAAGCCCTGTCAGAGCCTCTTTCTGATGAGTCAACACAGTAGAATATCTGTCTTTCTACAGAACTGTCATTCCATTGCAGGTTTTAGCCAAAGGGAGCAAGGAACATGAGACAGTCTAGTTACACCACTGCTGGATTTCCAAATGGACATTTCTCAGCTTTTAGTTGAAAGTTTCAGATTTTGATGTTCAGATGAAAAACAATTTTTTTTTTTCAGAAAGTTACCTTTTGTTCTGTGAGGGTGTTGAGGGATTCACTAATAAATTTGCTCCCAGGAAAGGTTTCATGGGAAAACATTGAGTGATTCATGTCTTTTCAGAGTGTTTGGGTCATGAGGAGATGTAAGATTAGCAATGAGTTCAGGGCATGACACAAAATAGGGAATAGGAATTCAGCCTGTGTTCCCCAGGAAGTCTTCTGCTAGGACCTTTTAGTTGGCATGCCCAAAAGATGGTTTTCTCCAGAGTATTCCCATTTCCTGGACCTTATGTGAGATAAGATTGATGGTCACAGTGAAATTCTGGATGAAAATCCCTAGTGTACACAAGTGTTGCATCTCTTGTGGGTCGGTGCTTAAGTGTATTAGCATGGATACAATGGAAAAAAAAATGCCAGAAAGGATAGATAAGCAGGATTCATGCTTAAATTGGTAATTATTTAAATTAACTTTTTTTTTGTCATTAAAATAAAGTTATGCCCCATTAGGTGAAAAACAAATAAAGCTTGTATGTGGGAGCTATCATAAAAACCAAGAATAACTCAAGTATTCAAATGCAATGATAAATTGCATTTAAACTCATTTTATAGTTGGCACAGCAGTACATCAGAACTCTTACTACATTAAAATACTTTGGGTCTTTTTTAACATCTTAGACTTCAGCGTTTCTCTCTTTCAAGGAATTAAATGAGCTCTTCCAAAAGAGAAGAAAAAAAAGTCCTGTAATTCAAAAATCTGTAAATCATTTTCTGTATAACTTTGAGCACCTTGGAAAGACTTGACAATTTCCAGTTAACAAGACACAGGTGCAACCGATCAGCAAATCTGGTTGGGCTTTGGATGGTTCCTACCATGCTCCCTCAGTAGATGCATATTTATTTTCCCTTTCTGACAGCTAGAAACTTTCAAATACTCCTTAAACCGAAGGTAAAAAGGCTAAATGCCGTAAGCATTTAAAACTTTCAGTTGAAAAGATGCATTCCCTATAAAGGGAGAAAGAAAGTATGGGTTATTTTAAATGCTAATACTAATGAGTGAACTAAATTTTAAAAGGTCAGAAAAGTAACCTTTACAAATTTTCATTGGGGATTTTGCACAGATCTGAATGTTGTTGTTCATCATCGTCAATGACAATTGCAGTTAATGTTTTTTTTCTGTTTGTTCTGAAGTTCCTCCAATATAATTAATATCACTTATAATTGCCTAGTTTTGCATAAGATGCTTCATCACAAAAGATCCTAGAGTTCTATAAACAGAAATATAGCACATTTTTTGGTAAAACGGGAACAATTTCAGGTCGCTTGTTTCTCATTGAGATCTGATGAGCCAAAATCTCCTGATTCATGAGGCTGGCTTAACTAACATAACTACAAAGAAATTTCTTCTAATTTCCTTTCTCGTTCTTTTAATTTTCTTTTTATTTTTAATGGTCATAATTCTAAAGGAGGTCTGCCTTTTAAAAGATATGAAAATTTACATTTATAAAGGAAAAGAAAGAGGAATGGTTAAAAGGAGGAAGAGGGGAAAAAGAGAGAAAGAGAATGGTAAAGAGAAAAGGATAACCAAGATTCTTCCCATGGGCAAGGACCCAGTTCACAGAGAGATGCAGGTTTCAGGGATTCACAGAACACTGTAATATCTAAAGAGCTGGCAGGAGAGGAAGTAAATCCCCACAGTACCCAAGACATTTGGATCTTTAATGTTCATTCAAAGAACAAGAGCTCAGATGTAAAATTCCAGCTCTGTTTCTAGGCAATGCCCAGTTCGCTCACCCGGGTTGGATGCATGGAGGGACTTTGCTCGGGTCGCTTCAAACATTTGGTCCCCATGTGCCTTGCTGGCTTATACTTAAGGATACAACCTCATCTGCTGAACTGGCATTATTATGTTATCAATAATATCAATACATGTGTATTATATAAACATTGAAAATGCCCAGTTTCCTATATACAAACCGTTTTCAGTTACTTGTAACTTTTTATACTTGTAATGATTTGACAACATATTTTCTGTGCCAGGTGTCTGCCTCTGGCTAGATTTTGTGTTTTTTGGTTTGTTTTCTTCTTTTAATGTCAGCCAAAGCAACTCGGCTCTTCTAGAGAGGCAGGTGAGGGCAAACCATGCAAAAGAACCTGGCAATATCTTTGAAGAGACCTGGTGCTCCTCTGCTGGGAGATGGTGCTTAACCTTTTGCAAGAGATGACTTTTCTGTTAGGAACTTGTCTCAGTTGGTAGGTTCAGATGGAAAACCTGCCAGAACGTGCGTGACTTACAGTGAACCTTTAAAAATCACAGCAGTTCACCTGTGTACAAAGGCAGTTGTTGGAATATGGAGCCTAGCATGTCCACGTTCAACAAGCATGCTCAATTCCTTCAGCTCTGGTTCAAAACCATATTCGTTTGTTCTATTCCTCACAAAAATGTAGCAGCTCCTCCCAGTCCTGGGCTGGAGACTGTTAACGAATCTCTGGTAATGAGGTAAAACGTATGGCATGCTTAGCTCATCCTTTTCTTTTGTATTCAACCCTTCATTTTAATATTGCTCATTCTGAAATCACTAAGCCTTCTTGAACACCAATTTATCTTTTTAGTTCCTGAAGTGAATTTGTACAGGACTGTTAGGAAAAGCAAAGCAAATATAAGTCAATAGTGAATTTTAAGGCTGAAGGCAGAGCCAAGCCTCTCTTCACTTTCCTGAGTTCAGCAACAAAGTGCACCCCTAGATGCATCCTGAGGACGCACCTGATGGGAAGAGGAGCTCTGTCATGTTATTTCAGTACGCAGAACCTTGCTCAGAAGTGCTGGACTTGCACACGGAGTCGGGGGCCACCGAGCTTCATTTTCTTGTCATTTGTTGCCACCATTCAGCCTCAAGGAGCCACCATGATGCCAGAGTTAGGCCTAGCTGAGGCTCCTCTCTCATGTGGCCGTTCTACCCACCTAGAAATCACCCATTGCTTTGTTAGGAAGACTCAAAGTAGTCAACTGAAAATATATTGTAACTGCAAGGGACAGGTATATGTAATTATAATTTTTGATACAGCATCAGTTAAAATGCTGCTGCTTTTAGGGGCATTAATGCCCCCCCCCAAATGAATTAAATGGAAGCATTTTTATTATGAAGATTTCTGTCACTTTTCCTCTGAATTGATACTCTGGGGAACCAGAGTAATCTCTAGGGAATTTCTAAGAACATTTCATCTGGTGTTATTTTCTTAACTTCACTTTTTTTAAACTGTTGCTAGTGCTTCTTTTTCTTGGTTTCGAGCATGTATGTAATTTATACTATTCATTAAATACCACCTATTGTAAGTCTCTATAATTCATAAGAATAACTTTAGCTTTAAAAAATAATACAATAGCTTTATGGTTCTTAGAATATTTAATATCTATACTGTAATCTCTGCTTTTAGCCTTGTTCCTCTTTATAGTGGAAAGTGTCTGTAAAAATATCAAAACATGAAGAAATTAGACCGATAGCTAACCATTTTGTTCAACAAATGTTTGCTTACTGTATCACAAACTTCTATAATATTTTTGGTTCAAAGATGTTTGCATACTGTATTGCGCAAGTTGCATATTTTTCTGGTTAAGGGGGGGGTATTCTATAGTTATTACATTTCTGCATCCTTCACTGACTGAGCTGCAAAAACCATAACTATCACCAAGAATACGAGACTGCATTCAACTGCTTATTTGAGTGCTTCAGTTTGTGTACTTTATTACTTTAGCTGTGTACTTTGATAAAGCTCTGTTCTGTGCTGTTAAATTTTTGGTGCTGCCAATCTTGTTGTATATCATTCTGGGAGAACTGCGCTCATTGCTAACTGCTTACTGTGCGGTGAACACGAGTGGTGGAAATGTTATAATCTGCAGTATTTTGTTAAATGAGCTGCATATTTTTGTTTTTATATACGTTGCTTACCCAGTTGTGTACATTTGCCCAACTCATTATACAAAATAAGCTTGATTGGAATAAGAACATTCTCTACCAGCTGTCTGCTCTGAGTCAGTATGTAACAAAATTAGCAACTTTCTCTTTCCAACAGTGGCGTGATTGCATCTGAAGTTTAAGGCAATGGGTTTGGAGATCTTGTTTGTTTCATTCACTCCATGCAAACATCAAGATTTGTTGCAACTTAATTTGTTTTCACAAATATGAACAGAGTTAAGTAACAGAAAAATTCAGTATCCTAATACAGAAAAATGCTTCCATGTATAGTATGAAATACATTCACTTACATGTAGAACTAAATGTAGCTACTCAACTCTTAGCTATACACTGTGAACATAAGGAAAAATAATAAAAAACCCATATAATGACCCTTAGAAAAACTCAAAATATTATAATAGAGAAAATATATGGAAAACTCATATATGTAGCTGTGTAGTTTGATCATTATAATTGGTTTTTTTAAAAAAAAAAAAGGAATTAACAGCTTTAAAATAGTGTTATTCTCAAATTGCTACTGTTTTTGAATCACTTCCAGTAAAAACCTACTGGCTATTCTTAGACATTGACTAATTTGCAGAGTCTGCATACGTAGCAGCTTGTGCCTCCATTTACAAAATCTTCAGCACTGTCACTCCTCCACAAACCTTTCTTAATTTTTCTTGATTACAGAGATGCTTAACTGGGACTAGGTGGTTTACCTCAATTCCTTGTCTGCCCCACCTGTCAGTGTAGCTGTGCCTGGCTCATGTTGGCCATGTCCTACCACCAATTGCTTTTGCTTTAATGTTATAATTCACTGTTGTCGGAACAGGCTGCCTGTAAGGTCCAGATTTGTTTTTGTGAAATTTTACATATGAAAGCATAATTAATCTTACTGTGATTTAGTCAAAAATGCTTGATTTCAAACACTGACCCTTTAATACTCATACATTTCATTAACTATTATTTAGGAGTATAAGCATTAAAATGAGACATTTTTAGAACAAACCATAGGGGCAAATCACATTTTCAACAGCACCTCTTCACTTCTGTCAGGTGGAAAGAAATGTAGAGAGGACCATACACATGGAAAGTATTAATATATCCTGGAACATCATATCAAAATGAATTTAGTGTTTGGATTTCAATTTTTCTGTGTATATAAATGTTGGCTACCAATAGCTGAAAAGTAAATACAATGCATTGGATGAACTAGGTCTAATTTTGACTTTTTTTTTTTTTAACAGCAACAGAACAAGTAATTTTGCATAAAATATGACTTACAGCAGACAGAAGGTTTCTTGGTTTTACATTTTGCCCCAGATGGAATTTACTTTCAGTCCATTACCAATCAGGACCTAGAACTTGTGCTGCCTTTGAACTGTTAAACATCACCTGTAGCTTCCTCAAAGTTAATGATATATAACAGGATCAGAATTAGACTCATATTTTTCTTCTCTATTATGTTCAAACAACTGATGCTTAGTTTCTGCTGTATTAGTACAAATACACTGTACAGTTTTTGCAGAGGAAAATTCTCCCTTTTGTCAAGGGGACTGCAGAGAAATATTCCTTCCTTTGATGAAAGGAAATTGAAAGCCTTTATTCATTCCTACCCTCGACAGAGGCCTGGGCAGGTAGAAAGAAGTAAAAAGCTCTAAGACGTGAAGCAGCCAGGTTTCCACAAGGCCTGGTTTTCTATCCCTCAGTTTTCCACCACCCTCTCTGTCAGTAACTGCAACACATGGGAATTGCCTTTTTGTTTGGAGATCTGAGTAGGCTATTTTGTAATTTATGCCTCAGCTCTCTCCTTTGCTCTTTTTCAGAGGGTGATATTCAACGTTGTCAACTTCAGTAAAACGAAAAGCCTCTATCGAGATGGAATGGCTCCAATGGTGAAATCCACAAGTAGACCAAAATGGTAAGTTATCCTTTCAAAGACTTTGCTTAAAAGGAGGAAAAAGTGTGTTTTATCTGGTACTCTTTCGTTATAGCCAAACCTTGTCATTCAGGTGCTGCTTTGGTAACAGTAGACTAATACTAATGTAAGAGTCATGTGGTGAGAACAGGTTCTCCTTGAGACAAGATGAGCTCTGGAAGTCCTTTCCAGCCTTACTTGTTGTGTCAGGGTGTCATAGTGTCTTGTTTCAAGTACTGTGATAGAAGACCAAGCTGAACAGGCAGAGCGTGGGCCAAAGACCCGTTTCCCTGTCTGAGTGTCGTGCAGTCCTTGGCCCAGGTTTGTCCTGTGCCAATTAGCCATTGCCTAGGAATGATACAGGCAATAGACTGGGGCAAGACCTACTTCCAAAAGACTATTTGAGTTTGGTTCCTCTGCTTTGGTGAGCAAGTGAGTTGTGCTATGAGAGCTGACCTCGTGCGATGAACAGTCTTTGGTCTATTTGATCTACTACTACAGATGGAGCCTGAGACACCAGAAGGCCAAATGACTTGGTTGTAGGCAGCAGAATATATACAACACACACATGAAGCAAGCATGAATATTCACATAGATGGTATATTTCTCACAGAAAATGTAATGAAATGTTTGCTGTGAATAATAAAATGTAAATCTAATGAGTCCTAATGTATGCAAGCCTCCCAAGAATTATATGATGTGCCTTTAGCTAAATTTATTTGAATACAGATCATGAGGTTAGACCTTAATTGTACAATAATGTATTCTTGTAAGCCTTTACTGCTATTAGTCTTTATTTGTTAATTAATTATACATTGTTCAATCTGTACATTATCTGAGTCTTACTTATCATTCTGAAATACTTCAGCTGTCACAAAATTTCCACCCACATAATGTTAAATTTTTGGTGGTGATATAGTACTCTAATACTATAATATAGACTATAGTAACCATATTGTTTCCTCTTTGGATCTGCATGTGATCAAGCAATACAGCTATTTGCTTTTTTTCAGTAGATGGTAAGATCATACGGACAGAAGAGCTGTCCTAAAATGCAGTTAGTGGATGGAGTCAATCTCAGCTCAATAGGAGCATGTAATAACATTGAAAATTAATTAAAAAAATCCATTGTGTAGTGTTTTTGTAGCAAAAGTCATGTTAATTGTGTTTACCGTTTAACTTCAGAAAAATCTTTTGGGGGCACTTCAGGGCCATGTTTGTTAGGCCTACTTTCTCTCACTGGAATCTGGTACTTGTAGCTTATATATACACAAAATATATTTGTGTGTTAAGTTGACCTATAAATCAGATACTGCTTTCTTACAAATTTTATGCCTTTTCATTTCAAATTAAAGCGTAAATCTTCTAAACAATGCAAAATGGACTTTTTTTTCTAGTTCTTGTAGGCTCTTTCACTATTTTTGAAACAGGTTTCTCTTCTACTTCTCAGGAGATCTATTTATTTTTGTGTTTTATATTTTTAGGGGGTGTATTGTGCTCCCATCAAAGTGAGGAATGAATAGTACTGCCTGGAGCTAGGCACAGTGTAGGCAGCAGGTGCTCTCAGCAGCTTCCTTATGCAGAGCTACTACTATACTTTAAACCTGTTTGGAATCCTAGCTTTATTTTTTTCTTTAAACATATCATTATTTTATTAAGGATTTCTTTCCTAATATTCTGTGTATGAAAACATCTTTGAGATTATACTTTGAGCATGCACATTATTTCATAGTATTACTGAGGACTTCAGTGATATTGGGTCTATTCAATGTAATTTCTTAATAGGAGTTATATGTATGTTCCAAGTGGGAAAACACATACTTTCTTTTTTTTTTTTTTGATATATGCTTTCTATTAGCGCAGTCTTCCTCTTGGATTATCCCTTTTGTGATTACCTCTGCATCTGTTTCCATGGCATTCTAGTGAAACCTGTAAACAAAATTATTCTCTGTTTTTCTGTTTGTTAAAACAGGATTTATTACTCGCAGTTTATGCTGCAAGTTGTGGTTCTTGAGTTGAGTTGATGAACAGGTCATATGAGTTTGATCCCACTTGATGCTTTTTATCAATATCATGCGATACTGTGTAGTAAGCAGTACACTCAATGCTGTGAAAGTGCTAAGGTTTACATGAGTATACTCAAAATTCAGAATTGTGGATGAAACCTAGCACTAGGAACTCTTCACCTTATGTTTAAATCAGCACAGCAGTTGAACAGATATAATGTAATTAAATTGGAAAAGGCTATATTATAACAACATGAAGCAGCAGAAAAGCTTTTAAAATCAAATTAAAAGAAGTAAGACTACTGGAAACCAAGCTCTGCAAATATTCTGTAAGAGGGCTCAGTCCTTCATCTCTGAAATGCTTTGTATCAAATATTTGAGGAATTCATTGTTATTGTGTGTGCTTGCAGGAGGCGAGTGATCCATACTGGAATTCTTCCACCTTCCCCTGGCCGCGCTGATTGAAAGCAATGCTGAGTCATGCACAACTATTCCACTCCCTTTTTCGTATAGATGAGTTTGAGTTTTAGGATAATTAACTGTCTATTTTCCTTTCTGCATTTGACAAATGTGGGTATGTAATCTCTATTAACAAGAGACGTACAGACTTCAGTAATGTCCTTCTGGTTTAAATGAGAAAATTCCCATTTAATTTCAAGGGTAGGATTTGACCCTATATGTTGTAAAATCTTGCATATCAAAAGTATATTCACCTCCAGAGGTTGTGAATTTTAATATTTGTTTTGATTACAGTTATGTGAACATGGCTTCAAGCTTTGCAACATTTTGTGAGTTTGATTCTTGACTCTAGAACAAATCGCTGCCAAGTGCTCTTGAAGTATGGAGTGTGTCAAACACAGATCAACATTTTTGACCTGTATTCTCTTGCCCTGTAGGGTAAGATCTTTAAATGCAGTCAGCATCAAGGTTCAGTTCAGTGTTCCTGATGTAAATGGAGTATATCACTGTCATCAAAGCACTCGATGTGGACACAGATGTTCTGGTGTTGACATATTCTTCTCTTTTGAAGTAAGGCCAAACACTTCTAGTAATGAGCTACTTAAAAAGAGGAAGCAGTATGCTGAGGATAAGAAAAAAAAGATTTCCTAGTAAAGAAAGATTATTTTTTTATAAAGAAAAAAAGGAGAAAAATTCTGATTAAAATGATACCTGTTTTTCCGTACACAGCAAAGAATTTACTGAATGTTTTTATTTTTCCTTCCCAGAGGGGTAAAGCCAAAACAAAACTAAGCAGGCTTAGTTCAGACTCCCTCTTTTTGTTTTTCTGTGTTTTTTGGGACATGCTATATTGACTCTGAATACTACGGGGTCGTCAGTTGCATCAGTCCAATCTCACTGCAATGAACTGCAGCTTATGTACAGAAATACAACATTGTCACATCATGTTACATCAGCTGCATTTCATGGCAAATTGGATAAGATTAAACTCAAGACATTATTTCGGTATAGTTGGATGTGCTGCAAGAGGACATATAGCATTTTTGCTTAAAATTATCTGGTCTTTCAGAAATATTTCACCAAGATTTTATTGCATTAATGTGTTTTCTCGATAATAGCTTCTACAATTATGAAAAAAAAAGAAGTAGAAAAAAAGCCAAACAATATCGTATGGGTTATTTTGACTTTGTTTTTTGTGGAGAAGAAAGGTTTGCAGGAAGATGAATTTGAGGAATTTTTTTTTCTATTCTCTACTGTAATCTTATTTTTTCTTTGCTGGCTTTGAATGTAACCTCATTGTTTCATAGTTGGTTAATCATGACTTCACACTAGAAACTCTGTTGTTACAAGCTATTTGCAAAGTCTGCCATGTGGGCATAGCAGTGGAAAACCATTTAAGTGTGTATACTGTACCATTATAATAATTCCACAAAGTTTTGCAACTTTCTCAAAGTGAAATAGAAGAGTGACTTGTTCAAGAGGCAGCAGATTTTCTAAATGATGAAGTGAGCAAATATTCCCTTTGGGCAGAGAACAGCTATAACTCTTGATTATTCAGTGTGAGCATTGCCTCATTGGGGACATTAGTTTTTCAAATTGCGCTAATCTTTTAAAAGTAACAACTGGCCACTCATCACCTTAGGTATTTCAGCAAGATCATGTGCAAAACTCTAATTAGTATTTATAGAACAGCAACTCTTCCCAGTAGAATAGTAGCAGTAGCTGGCAAATATCTGGTTGACACCTGTTAAGTCTTCAGACATCCATTGTATTTTGTTCTGCATTTCAAATGAGCAGAGAGCAGTAGGTGAAGTCCTCATAATTAAGGGATAAAGGATAATATATAACGTGCTTCTCGAGTGGATAAACACAAGGTTAAAGGCTGTTCTCCACTTGTGATGCAGTATTTCAGGAAATGTTTGTTTATAAGTAATAATGCTAGGTAAAATATTATGAAGCCTTCAGCATACAAAGAGAAGATTTATGTCTAGATTTACAGGCGTTTTGTTTATAATGTCAGTTTTCAAACTGCTTCTTGGCAAAGCCTTCGATTTCTTTCCTGTCTTTTATTTCATTCAGCATCGATGGCTTTTAACTGGATAGCTGCCTTCCCAGACAGGCACTCCACTACCTCTGTTGCTATAACATTGCCTTTTAAATACTCACAGCACATTGCTTCTGCAGCATTTTTCTTTTCCAATAAACCTGGGAGTGCAGAAAAAACTTCTAGGTAATTAATTCAAATTTGAATCTATATGTATCTTGGTAAATATTGTCATGATGAGGAATTTTGGTAGACATCTAGAAAAGCAATGCAAGTTTTATGAACAATACTCCCATATGTTCCATTCATCAGAAGGACAAGACTGAGAAAATCTGAATTTTGAGTAGCTAAAACGAGTTGATTCTTGCCAAGTTTCTTCAACATTTCTGTCTACAATGCAGTGTTACAATCACTACCATGTCTACCAGGCTGCTTTATACATTCAGAGACTTTCAGCAACATTTTTAGTATGTATTTATATATCTTTAGCCATAAGATAAGCTGTTTGTGAAATGAGCTGTCATTTGTGGTGAAACAGTTTTAGAATAAAGCAGTGAATACATATATATGTGTGTATATATATATATATGTACACAGTTTGCAAATCTCTAAGACTAGTAGTGCTTACTGTAAAATACATAGTGGGCTAGAGTTAGTGGTAACATCACCTGAATATCAGTAAAGATGAACCAGGCTGTCATCATTACCTGATTCTTCCTGGGGCCCTTGGCCAATTTTATAATTTGATGTATGATTGCTCCTGCTTTTCTGAGGGAGCTGCTAATAATGTCTGTGGAGCTTCAGAAATACTTCTCCCGGTGTCGGTGTTGGCTGCTGCAGTTTCTCTGGGGGCAGACCTGGCTGCTCAGAGTGCAGCTCCTTGGAGGCTCATGCTGGGACTGGGTCAGGAATTGACCCAGGTTAGAAGTAAACTTGCAAAGAAAAGAGAGAGGATTTGGTTCATCACACAGATCTCAAACCAGATGCATCAGAGCAACGAGGGAGGTGGGAACAAGTGGCTGGTGGAGGGATGAGGGAATGAGGGCAGCAGTCACTTTAAAAGTGCCTGGCAAAATGTGTGTGGAGCTACTGTCTCCATTTCAATAACTTTTAGCATTTTATTTGGAGAGTATAGGGAAAAAAAACATTGTGTTATTGACCTTTTAGAATCCCATATTGGATGATGACCAGGAGTTTTGTCTTGGTCTCACAGTAGCTCTTTAGAATGAAAACAAGATGTTCTTAGATATTTTTGAAGTTGGTGTGTATATGAAAGTAAAATAATCATAGCTGCACTACATCCCTGGATAAATGAATGTTTACAGGAATACTGTAAATTAACAGAACAATCAGACCAAACCACTCCAATAATTCCATAAAAAATACACTCCCTTCACCTATCCCAATCCAGCAAAGGTGGCTGTTCTTAGGAATATGGAAGTTACATATCAATCTTATCACTCTCAGCTTTCATGGAAATATGAGAGACTCTATTTTGCTGACACAAGTACAAATTTGATCCTCAAACTAACATGCTTTTTTGTGCCCATAAAATGGGAACAGCTTGTGATAAGAAACCATTACATTTTATTGGCTGGATATGTCACTGGAAATTTAAGATTTGTGGAATTATATAGGAGAAAATTAATGACATGGTAATTAGATTAATATAAAAGGAAGCAAATGAATTCCAGTACTCAAAGATAAGAGCTATGTATTCTGAAGCTCTGAGTGACTACTAAACTATCATCTAAAAACCCTAGCTATTTTATATGTACATGTGTGTATCCTCATTATTTATCTGAGTGATCTCCTATAAATCAATTTATTTAGATTACAGCAGAGTCCAAAGGGCCCAGGCAGGATCAAGACTCATTGTGCTTAGTGCCGTGGAAACCTATAAACAGACAAAGCCCTCTTCCAAAGTTGTGAAAATTTTATGATTGATTTCAGTAAGAGCAGTTAGGCCAATACTGAGCACTTCAGAAAATTCCATCCTTAAAGATTTATTCCAAGCAGTAACTGTTCAAAAAATGACATACTGCTTACATAAGAGTCTAAATATTTGATGGTTGTAGTATTTACATCTAAAACACCAGAGGCTATGTGCTTTAATACCTCAATCTGTTTCCCATATATTCTGTCAACATGAGTTCCATGCATTGATTGAGGGCACTCCATGATCCCCAAGGTTGTATTCATGAAAGGCTACCCTTGGTACTACTTTATTCATGAAAGGCTTGAAGCACGTACAGAACAAATTGGTCTATTCCTGCACGCTGCATTTTTGTCATCTATAAATACGTAATTACCGAGGTACTGATGAGAAATTCAAAATCTTAAAAAGGTGCAGTTACATGGCAAGAGTTTCCCTAATGTTTACCCACATCACAAGGAAATTTGCTGTGGGAAGTTTAGTGACAATTTAAAACAACTGAATTGTAGGCTTTTCCCACTAAAGTCAATGCTATTGAGTTCAATGTCTGCAAAATATGGACAGAGTTGTGCACTGCATTCCGTTCTGAAACGGGTCATTCTCTTTCCTCAGCTGATGGGCATGTCCTGGAACTGATTGCATGAAAAGTGGGCACAGAACTGGGTCCCTCACCTTGGTAGGCTTAAAAGATAAGAAATCAAAGCCTCCCCTTTCCCCTCAAAATGAGTCTGTAAGTTAGACAAATACGGGCAGCGGTGAACTCAATGCAGAGTCAAACTACCGAAAGGACATTGCAGCTTTTCATTGCAATTTTGTACTTTGAACTAATGGAGCGAAGCAGAATGAAAATCACCTCAGTTAAGAATGGCATTTATCAGCCGCAAGTACTTAGTAGTAAGAGCCCTACACAGACAAAGCTGAGTGTCACCAAGAAATGTACTTGAAAATCAGACTGTTAACACAAGACTACACAAATAGGAGCCAAAAACTGTAATCAGAAAATGCAGCATCTCTCTGTGAACGTTTTAATGATCTGAAGAGTGCTAGACAAGTTGGATTTAATGAAATACAATAACCAATGATATAATATAATTAAACATATATTAAGACAGCACCAGGACATAGCACAGGTTAAATTTTGACTTTTTAATTACTTAGCATGGCAAGTTTAAGGATCTTTAAGCAGTATTATGTATTTTTTTTAAAAGTCTACACTAAAACTTACATGTGATGAAAACATGGAACGCACAATACTTAAGACACATAGTTTTAGGATAAGTAAAGGTTGGAGCATAACATTTAAAAGCAATTGTTTGAAGCAGTAACATCAACTTTTTGGATTCATTTTTTGTGAAGAAACAATATAATTTGGTGCACAGAAAAAGTTAATGGGAACTATCCATTGTGAATTTTGATAAAGTTGAGATAATTATCAGGTGGATTTATATTCGAAGTGCCATGGTAAAAGCTGAAACAATGAGTTTGATTTCTCTTTCAATAGAACATTGAAGATTGATTGATTGATAAATCATTTATTAATAAGAACACTTTGCTGTACCACGAAAATTGAGAAATGTAGGAAAAAGCAATAAATATGTTAGCTGATAATGCAGGAACAGAACATTGAAATAATAGTTGCAATATCTTGAACTTTATCTTGTGGGGTTTGGCAGTTGTGAATAAGCCAAAATATTTAAAAAGTATGCAGTAATTTTTAGGGTTAATATATGAATTATCTTTTGTGTGATATCTTACTGGTTTGAGAAAAAAATAATGATCATAGACTAACAGTATATCTTGTGTCTTTACATGTTAGATTGTCTTTTGAACTGCTTCGGAACTATTGAATTTGAGCTTGAAAATGAAACTTTATCATCCTGTTTCACTGTATCTCTGAGGCTAAAAACTGATCTAGAGTTCTTCTAGTGTGATTAAAAAGTATCCAATATATTTTTTTTGGTCACAAATACTAATTCCAATCTTTGTCATGTACTGTTTGGGCAGATGTACAAGGATAACTGGCTGTCGGATGTTTGGTAATGGGGAAAGGTGAGGCTCTAGGCTCTCCGTGGAAACCTGGATTCACTGCTCACAGTTCCCCACCTTTAGAAAATGAGTCATGCTAGGGAGAAGAAGTAGTTACACTGGGCAAAGGATCTGATCCGTGTTGATTTTTGGCTGGAATTAGTTACTTTGGAAAATGAACCATTAGCAGTTGGAAGAAAAAGCAGCCCATGTTCATGAGGGCTCTCATACGTTCAGGTTCTGCTGTGGATCTTCTGTTCCTCTTAAAAGAACTGTGGAATTTGGATACTCTATTTGCCCAGGATCTGTGGACATATGGCAGCCCGGCTGTATGGTAGTACCCCAGATCTGGGGTGCAGGTTGGCAGCAGCTCAGCTGTACATCTGCAGTTTTATCATGTTTTATTTGCTACAGATGTGCAGACTGTCAAAACGCTAGCCCTTGCTCTCATACAGTGTGCAGGGTGTGCGTTGTTGTGTTTGGGAGCCCTCGGCTTCTGAGGGGGACTGGCTGTGGCCCTGGTGCAAAGCTGATTCCCTATGTGTTCTCTTGATCCCTTTCCCTATTTTAGGGGCAAGTCTAGCTCGTTCGTTTGGCTGTGCAAGTGCCAGCTGCCATTGCCTGTCTCTGCAAACCCTGTGCGCCGCCTTCGCATTTTTACCACCCCTGTGAGCAACACTCTCGATTTTGGTGATACAGCACTGCGAAAAAAAGCAACTTTCAAACTGGGTGTTTTAATCAAAAGGGAAACCTGTTAAATAAGAGGCTCTCTAATCAAGAGAACAGGCTTCCCTCATGGTTTAATAACCATCAGATTATGTGGTCACCTGCTAGGCTAGAAGCCGCAACAGCAGAGCCACTCTAACCATTCTCTTTGGGAATCACAGCTCCTGGACGCAAATTGGTGCCATTCAAACAGGAGAAAAGATCCTGGGTTTCCTAAGAGACTGCCAGTAACACCCATGGTGTCCACGAATGTTTGCTGTGATAAAATAGGGTCACGCTATGTACAAAGACACTTGCATCTTCATCTCACTGCACTGCAGAGGGCAGCCATTTGCACAGGGAATGAGTCTGATAGGGAGAGGGGGGGAAAAAAAGACATTAATCTCTAAAGCAGAGATTTCGGCAGGAATGTTTAGCCTGAAACGAATGGCTGCGCTGTTTTTCCAGGCGGAAGGGGCGCTGGGAAGGCCTGGCCGGGGCGGCCATGGCCGGTGCCTTCCTCTCCCTGCCCCGCGCGGCGGCGGCCGGCAGCGCCCCCGGCTGTCGGGGCCCGGGGTTGGCGAGTGCGTCACGGCGCCTCAGGGAGTCGCCGCGCCCGCGGCCCTGGGATCCTGCAGCTATAAGGGGATAGCAGTGTCATAAAATACCCCTGGAAGCAAAAAATGTGCCTCTCAGACGCGCCAGAATTAGGCGTGGATAACTATCCTCGTGTATTTTATTTTATTTTATTTCCACCCACGAAATAGCTTAAACTTATGAGGGAGTTAGGTGCCCTCGATGGGCGTCCAGTGATTTCAAACGGTGAAATTAGCAGCGTCCAGAGCTCAGTGGAAATTGCTGTTGAGACTGCGGAAGAAAATAGTGTTCGTACTAGGTTTTTAATGGAAGGATTAATTGCTATTTAGACTTTTTTTTTTCCAGCTGCTGTTGTAAAAATGACTGTACACTGTTTCTATGAAGAGTTTTCCAAGTAGTTTGTTGGAGATGTATGATACCCTTTAGCAAATATATAGGAAAGACTATTGTGCCTCCAGTTAAAAAAGATTCGTCTTGAAAAGGCAGATTTGCAATAAAAAGAAATGGAGGAATATCCAAGTTAAAATAATTTACCACATGTTTTAATATTGGATAAGATACCTTTCATTTTTTTTCCTCCACATAGTTAAAAAGCACTTGTACCTCATGGCATTGAGACCAGCAGTGATATAATTTAGCTTTGATAAGGAAAAGATAATGTCTCCCCTCCCTCCATCTGCTCCTCTACTGGATAGTTTAATGCTCTTATGGTTGTCTTTTAAATGTCATTCAGTCCATGAAGTACAGACCATATGTATGTTCACATGCAGTTCTTTTATTAATCCAGAAAATACAATTTTGTGGGCTTTCAGCAGGGGTTGCTGCTGTCCGAAGTAGACTGGCATGAGGGGGGATACAGGGCACATCCATCCCCAAAGCCCTTTGGGCTTTTCATTGCTCCCGTGCAATGACTTTATCTTGAAGGTGGGAACAGATTAAAAGCTCACCAAGGTGAGCAGGGAAGGGAGATGTTGTCCCTGTGCCTGATCAAATGATGTTCTCTTCCTTTAGGTGGACCAGTGTTACAGTGCTACTTAATGCCTTGCTCCTTAAATGTATATGGTTATGCTAGCCACTGCATTTACATTTCCAAAGCAAATGGGTTCATTGCCAGTAAAATATGCAGTCTTGGCCCAGATCATATTATTCCAAGAACAGTCACCAAAGAAGCACCAGGAGACAGTTTTCATCTATAACCTCTGCTGTTTCACTGCTGTTTCACCGTCACAGACTCAAATGTCTTCCGTAGAGCAGGAGACCAAGGAGGGTGCAAACCTGAGACATCAGTTTTGAGAAGAAAGCATGAGTCGCTTTTTTATTTAAATTGGAGTATTTAGCAGTTTGAACTATGCTTCCTTTGCATTGCTGCAATCAGCAATCATGAGTCTGGAGGGTATTTCCATCAGTCTGAAAGACCGCTGAGCTGCAGATCTGCCAATAAAGAAGCCAGATCCAAAGGGCAGAGGGTGCATCAATATTCAAAAGATGTCTTAGTGCCGCATGGAGCAGCCAGGGTTATTGTATTTTTCTGTTTGTGTGACTGGGGAATCTACTAAGAATTTTTTAAAAGTTATTCTATACTACTAATGTAGTATTTGTTCTGTTTCTTGTTCAATCTGAGTTGCCTGTGCAACAGGAGTAGGTATCCATGATCTGCGAAGCTGGTGTTCTTTGGCAGGTGTCTCCTAGTGTAGTGAAAACAAACCAAACGCTCTGGATTTGTAGTTTTTATCCATCATTTATGTGTACAATGAAAGTATACAGTCCAGTAGCTGAGATGAATCACAAATGTACGATGTGTATGTGTTTGCGTGTGGGGGATGCTTCAGTTTGTTTTCCTTCCTTTTTATTTTGGCAAAGAATTCCAGGTTTACACCAAGAGGCTGGGCTTCAAAAACATATCTGAACAGAAGAAGCAAAATGATAAAAATGGAGAGAAAATAGTAGCCCAGAGTGAAATGTGTGACTAACTGTGTCTGGGGCCTCTTGATACTAAAATTACAGAAGGAAATAAATTACATGTTGACTACATGTTTTTCTTCCACTCTTAGAGCAGTAGGAACCAGGATGTCTTCTATATAAAGTAACAGTGAACTGAACTGTGACCAAAGATGGGGAACTGTATTTTAGTTCTCAAAAGACTCCTATCTTGCTGCACAATAGAGCATAGCATTTATATTCACAGTACTGCCACTGTGTGGCTTCCCCTGAAATTCTGAGGGTATAAGGAAAGCTGTTCTCTACCAAACCATCGAGACATTCACAGCTGTTTATGCGTGGGGAAAGGAGGAGAAATAGCAATAAAGATTACATGGTTGCATGTCAGTAGACTTGCTCTTTTATTGTACTTTAGTGTTTTGTTTTGGTTTAGTTGAAAGGGGGGATCATGCTAGTAAAATTTCCGTCAAGTATACACATTGTCAATGCAAACTAGCCTTTCAGTACCTTAATATGTACCCTTGAAGCTGAGGTTTGCTTTTATGCTTCAAAAATTAATACATGGTTTTAGGTGCAAATCCAAGTTATTGGTTGAGTATCTTTCTGGTATTTTGGTTCTTTAAAAGTGCAATGTGTTAAAAAGACATATCCACTGACAGAATCTTCTACTAACATAAAGAAGGCCGTTTATAGCTCCAATTTAACACATAATTAATAAAAACAATTTCTCTTCAAGCTATCGAAAATGTGGATTAAGGCTTAGAAAACCTTCTGGTAAGTGAAGCTGGAATGCTTTATGGCAGATGCACAAAATACAAACAGCATTTACAAGTATCACTAATACATTCTGCCTGACAGCATGAGCCACATGCATGCGAATTTAATAATGCTCACCAATTCCTCAATAAAAAACGTTTTTTGTTTAAGATTCACCTTTAATACAGATATTTTGAGTTCTACTTTCAAGCTGCAGTTCTGGGCTCGCTGTTTATGTTAGTATGCCTATGTTTGTGGTTTACTTTTTCTTTAAAATCATTTCATAAATTTTAAAATGTGCTAAAATCCGGTGACCCTTTGTAAACACTTGTGTGACTGAAGTCAAGCTTGAAAAGATGCTTTTTTAGAAAGCGTCATCAAGATTATTAAAAATATGGTATCATTTTACTATATTATGAGTGGTAACTGAGACTCCAACCTCAAGATGTGTTGAGCAGGATTTCTGCAAGGCTGCTCTGGATATCTTCCAGCTTGGTTTCAAAAGTAATAGCTGGATTTTCAAAATGGTATTCAAACCATTAGTCATTTTTTGCAAAATATGAAACTAAAAAGTGGGGAAACGTAAATGCTTCTTCTAAAATTTTTGTAGCAGGTTAAGTATAGGTAGGTGGATCAGAGCCAGAAATCTAGATTCTAATAAGGACTTTTGTATCTTTGACTTCTGCTTCATGCTGTATTTTCTTGAATGCAAAACATGAACATCAGAAAATGATGCTTTGAAAACAATTGTGTATTGTGGACATGAATTTTTAGCTGTATTCAGAAACAGAAGTCACATATTCTGTCAGACTATAAGAAGCCAATTGCGATGATTATAACTGTGAAGAGGAGCTGCTTTTTTTTTTTTTTTTTTACAGTTTCTGTAGGAAAGGCAGGAAAAAACACCTGGATTGCACAACAGTGGTGAAGGGATAGCCCTGAAAGTGCCCTCCGGTCAAATTGCAGCGTTGGGTGCAATACTGATGGAAACCAGTGCCTGGGGGAATAAAATGGAAGTCAGCTGGGGTAGAATGAGAGCTTCAAAAAAACAAGAACAAACACTTTATTTTTTTATTTTTTTATTTTTTTTATTTTTTTTCTTGGAGCGCATGGATTGTGAAACGCTGATTTTAGGAATTTGGCCCCCTCTAGAAAGACAGTTGTAAAATTCTGTTGTTTTTGGCTCTGGGTCCCATCCTGGTAGGCAGTATAGAAATCTGACCCATATATATGTATCTATGACACAGGTACAGAAGTACAATGATTGCTAGTTTTTAATACTTAATTTTACAGGAAGAGGGATAAAGGTGAAGGATAATAGATTTCTTGAAGGTTATTGTAAGAAACATTCCTCTTTTTGTTTGTTGCTCAGTTCCCTGATCTGAAAGCAACAAAGTTTTACTATGAAATTCACTGCATTACTACTTTATTACCTTAAAATTTCACTAAATACCTACCTGTAAGTAGGTCCAACTTGATTTTGTGTTTTTACTTATTTTGATACCTTTTGAGAAATTTTATTTTTTAAAAGTTATAAAAAATGAAAATTTCCAGGCCTCTAGGATGCAGAAAAATATTTGCTGTCTTTCAGAACCATATTAGTGCTCCTATCGTGATTTATCACCTCTCTTCAGTTATAAATGGTTATATTTGCCTAATTTGAGAGCTGGAATTTGCTTCCCACAGTATTTGCATAGACATTTGCTTCCACAAAATTGCTGAGAAAAAAATCAGCCTTTTATCACCTGAAAATTCTTGCATGGCTGTTTTGTATTATTATTTTAAAGTTGACTAAAAATATAACCAATCAGAAGCAAGGAAAAGGCTTCTCACAAGCTCCAGAACTATTAAGCTCAGAACTTCTTTCTAAACTTTGTGTGTTGGGTCAGTAGAGCTCTTGGGGGGCCTGGTGTTGTTAGACCCCCTCTTTGCAAGGCTTTCTGTCGTGGATCATCTGTGCAGGTCTAGGAGCTTGGCTCAGTTATTCCTACCTAGAAAATCTGCACATCGTGTTGGATTCAGCTTTCAGAAGTCTTCCAACTAAGTTTAAACCACTAAAATGAAGGCTTATTATGGAAAGGTTGTCGTACCCTTCGTTGAAATGATGCCACTGTAATGTAGCATATTAAATATTTAAGATAGTTTGCAGCAGATAAAAAGCAATTTTGTTTAATTTTTCCTAAATATTAATGCTATCGTTCACCTTAATCCTTTCATTATAATAAAAATTTGTTCAAGCTCGTTCTTATTAAACATTTTCTAATTTATAAGGATATGGATGTTATAAGGATATGGATGTTTTGCTTCTGATTCTAATAAGTAATAAGGCCAAAATGCCATTGTAAAGAGAAAGGGTGAGAGGTGGGAGGCAGCCTAGTCTTTGCTGTTACATAGGAAGGAATTACAGGCAAGAAAATACTTTTTTCATCTCAAGGACACCAAAGACAATACCTATCTTCTGAGTAACCAAACTCACAAAGTTTTAGGTCAGTTGGCAAAGAATTAAATGAAATACCTGCAAAACACTCAGTGAAATGACCTGGAAAGTAATTTATAAAGGGGTTGCCACTCTTTTCTGAGTGAGGAGCATTCCTCCATCTGTATCTGGGGACTACAGAAATTTTGAACAAAATACAGTAATTTTTGTTTTGAAAACAATTGCAACTCTTCTGCGAGCCATAGGATAAAAATGTATGGAGCAATTATTTATAATGTGAATTAAAGACCTGTTCCTCCAAACAGTTGAAATTAATGGGGTTACTGAAGGCAGCGAATGCTGGACACAATCCTGAATGTTTCCCGTAACCCATCTGTCTGCATGCAAAGACAGCAGCAAGGTGTGTTATACACATGAATATTAACAATGGAAAATACTTTAAGTCATTGCTTAGAATTTGAGGTAATTTAGGTAATATTATACTCAGTCCAAGTATATCAATGTTGCTCCATTGACTGCTGTGAAAATAGACTGAGCTGTCACCAGGAGAGGGTTTGGTGCTGAGTCTAATGTCTTAGGTTTGCTTTACAAATCCTTTGTTGATTTCTTCTTCTCTCATCCAATTCTAATTTAAACAGGAAAACTGATATGGAAATGCATATGCTTCTTTTTAAACCAGATTCTTTTTGGTATGTGGCTTTTCTTTCCTAATGGAAAGACTGTTTTTAATTTCCAATATCCACAACCTTTCAGTTGCACAGAAAAAAAAATTGCTAATTTGCTTGTATACAGAGAACTTTATTGCACATCATAGATTCACTTTTTTAAACAAAATCGAGTTTCTCTTAAATATTAAGCTGATTAAAACAGTCTTTGCATAATTTTTAGGCCTGCCGAATCCCATGTTACTTGATTTTGTGAGCCAATATAAGTCATGCCCAGAATAATTATATAGATATTTCTTTTGAGAGAGCAAAGAATGAACTGGCAATATAAAGAACTTCAGTATAGTAGCTGTGGGGATTGTGAATACGATAGGTCAGTGCTTGTTTTCATGTCAGTGTAGATCTGGAGAAACCTTTGGGTTTAGCTGGAGTTATTTTAGATTTGCATCACTGTAAGACAGGCTACTTACCTCTACTCTGTTATATTATAGGATATTGTGGTCTCAGTCCAGTGAAGCGCTTGCTTAATCTTGAAAATGTGAGCAGTTTTACTGAAGCCCAAGTTAAGCACAAATTTAAGTGCCTTGCTGGATATAGGTGTTTCCTTTCTGATGCCAGCAATGCACAGATTGCAATCAACTGTGTATCCTACTCGCTCTGATCCAAGGAACTCTGTTGACCAAATATCCCCTGCCTTGATGAGATTGGCACCCATGAGAAGAACAGACAGCTGGAGCCAAGCTCAAGGGGGTTAGAGATGGGATTCTAGGTAAAAATCATGCACTGCAAGAAGATGGCAAAGCAGTTTGATTTTCATGAGTGTTTCTAGATACTGTTTTGCTTCTGAAAATAATGATAGACTATAAAAAAAACCTCAGTTTTGTTCCTTCACTGAACAGCTGTGTGGTTTTATCAGGTCACATGCCTGCTGATCACTGTGGCACCTCTTCAGCCTCACCAGACAGTGAATGCTGGTTCCTTAGTGCTCCTTTCCTTGAGAGCACTCAGAAAACGCAAGGAAATTTTAGAACTAATTTTACACACCAAATTAAATAAAGTGGTGTTAGTCTTAAGCCAAGACAGAGGGCAACTCGTAAGATCCTGATGACATCTTTTGCAATCCTCCAGGTAGCAGTTCTGCTCTCAGCTCCTGTTGCCATAGATAGCAAAGCTCCAGCTCATGGGAGGCCTGGTTTCTCAGCAGGGTTTGTGGTTTCAGATTAGAAACAGATTAGAAGAGTGAAGAATCTCACTGTTCTTGTAATGATGTGGAGAACTTCACCCAGCAACTGTGACGAAACCCAGCAACAATGGTAGAAAGAACCGGAAGGAAGGAGGCTTGTAATGGTAGGGGGAGTTTTAGAAGAAAGAAAAAATTGTTCTAACAGAATTATCCGTCCTAACGGAAGCAAGATGTGAAACAGAGCTCCTGCCTGTGTGAAAATGCCTACTTACTCTATGGGATTCATTCCTATGGGACTCTTACAATGATGGATTCCCCCTCTCAAGTCAAGAGGGAGAGTGTCTTCTTCCTAATTCCTGAATAAAGGATAGAATTTTCCTCATTTTAATGGGATATGCAAAGAATATCTTGCAGCACCCATAGAGTGGTCTATGATTAGGTCATTAGCGTTAAAGATGTGAGGGCCTTCCTCAGGTATGCCTGTGCCTTTGCAGTAGCATATTAACAGAACTTTTTGGTCTGAGACAACCCAGAAATCCCATGCTGGCTTTCTTGCTTATTTTAAGTACTTAAACTAAAAGTTCTCAGCAGTGAGATATATTAGCCTGAATAATATTGCAGAGGAAGTGGTAAAAACCTCACCCCATGGATTATTTATAAAAGGGCTGGGTAAAACAGTGCAGACTATGAGGTACAGATGAAGCCTGCAATAGCAGTGAGAAAGATTCCAGCATCTCTAATTTTTGTCTGTACGTACCATTATTTAGCTTTACAGTGATGTGAATATGTAAGGTTTTGATCCTGGTCTAGAGCTCTGTGTAGGATAAAATACATGCCTTGAAAAACACTGCTAAAGACTTAGCAGAGGGTTATTCATGTACTTAAGGTTATACCTAAGTGCTTTGCTAGAGCAGTTATGTTGCTATGTGCTTTTTGTCTGTAAGTGCAGGAGAGGATTAGTCATGAGGACTGGTTTAGTATTTAGTCAAATTGACCGACTTATTAACTGTCTTCAAATAAAATCAAATTTCCACAAATAAGGGGGAAATTCACCTAAATATTTCTTATTATATAGTCATGCCTATTGTCCCATACATCAAGTTCAAAGAATTTTTTCTCAAATCTATATAGATGTTTTGAGTCAGAGAGAAAAAGCATTTACAAGACTCACAGCTCTGTATCTGAAAAATACTGAAGTTCTGTTTCAAGTATTGCTTGGCATACCAGAAACTTTGTACAGGTAATTGCATTGTCAATCATGTAGTGTCCCGTTGCTAAAGAAATACTACATTAAAATCTACCTTTTCCTTTTTCTTAAATGGATACAAAATTGGTTTTATAATACAGGAAAAATAATCCAAATTGCTTAGTCCAAGCATTAAAGTGCGTATTACACAACTAGATTACCATAAGCAACAAGTTAACCCACAATACTGTGCTTGAAATCTGTCTTTTCCAGCTTTCCACAGTCTTTTTCCTGACACACATCAGAGTTACACTATTTAATGCCCCCTACATATACCTTGAAGCCTGTGGAAGGACTGGTACCAGCTGATGTGCTGTTGATGATCTCAGCTTCCAAGCTGTTTAATGTTAAAAGTTCTACTGAAACCATCCGTAAAAAGTGTATGAATAATTTCAAGACCCTCCTCGGCTTATCTGTTCCCTTGCTTCCAGCACACTGCTTTTAGTGAAGAAGCTAGCAGCCTTGTAGATGCTGCTTGGGTAGTGAAAAAGTGAGCTGGAAGCAGTTCTACCACAACTGTGAAGGATTGAGAAGATGCTTCTCTCTGTCAGCGCTGGAGCAATTGCCATTCGTCCCCAGTAGAAGTAGTGGTGAGACCCGCGATTCAACAGCCAGTGCTGAAATGTGCTGGTGTCTGGGTGAACACAGCCAGGTCCACAGGTTTTGAGCTAATTCAAGAAATCCACTTCTTGGAGCCTGGCTGACTTGCAGGATTGCCACAACCCAGACATGCGTGGAGTGCATATGGGTGTGCTTACATGTGCGTGCACAGAGCTGCTATTTTAGAAATCTGCTAATGCTTTGTGCAGTGAATAAAAAGAATAGAAATAATTCTTAACTCTGCATATCACATTTTTATTGCTAAAGGTGTATATGAAGACGTTTTGTGCAAAATTCATTTGGTTGGATTGTTTATTTCCTTTTTTGTATTGCAGAGTATATATTTTGCAAAGAGAGATTCTTTGAGGACAGTCGTTAAGCCCAGCTTGGTTTGTCTTGCATGGTGGAAGTTTTGAAATACCATTTGACGTCTTGAGGTGTTTGCCAGTATCTTGCAAGTGCCTTTGGACTTTTAATTTTCTGGGTTCACCTTAGCTCGGGGTAGAAAATAAGCTTATTCTAGTCTTGATGTGAGTCTGGTAAGAAACAAGAATGGCAATTAGGATTCAGTATTCCTCATAACTACTGTTATTTATCTCTGCAAGTTCGAATCTATGTTCCTCTTTCTTCTAGGCAAAGGAGTAACACCTAGCAGAGCATAACGTTCTAAAGAGTTTTTTGCATGATTATCCTTAGTTTGGGAAATCTCTCATTTAATGGAAGCCTTCAAATAAGGAATTAGTAGGAAGCAGATATTTTAACAAAGCTGTTTTGGGCAATATTTTAATAACAAGTATTTAAATGGAATAACCTGAGGTCCTTACTGTGCAGAATTCCTGTTGACTTAAAGGAGTTTGCTCTATAAGCATAAAATAAACATTTAAAAGGTGTGCAACAGGAGTATATCTGTCGTTAAAGTAGACCGTTTCCTTTTTAGTAAAAGGGTGGTGCAGTAACTCTGCCGTCGTAGAGCCGTTACGTGTAGTCCTTACTATGGTACCATGGCAACATCAGCATGAGACACAGAAAATGGAGCAAGCAGCCTAGTAGAACATAACAAAGAGTGCAGAGAGTCACGAGGATTCTGCAGAGGAAATTACTAGCAAGCAAATATTTTAGGGTGCTGGGGAGGAACTGGGGGAAATGTAGAGCTGTTAAGGAAATATCTTCAGTATGGGCTTTGTCACCAGGAAATGCAGAAACAGTTGAACTATTTTATCTTGGTGGTAAGAGAAGTGGGGAAATGACACATGTAGAGGGGTAAGTGACAGTGCCAGGATGGGAAGAACTAGGGGCCAGTTAGCTTTTGGAATCGCTGAAGGCTGCAATTTATTCTGAGTATAGAGAAACAATAGTTTACTACTGCTGTGCCTTTATGCTCAGGCAACAGAGCGTCCTAATTAAGTCCTTCCAGTGGTTTTTATGCATCTGTTTTAAAGAATATAGGGACTTCTGTGTTGCAACAGTTGTTTAAGATAATCTGCTGTCCAGATTTACTCTTCAGCCTTAACAGAAGGCTGTTATTCACTAGCATTGTTTGCAATGGAGAAAGGCAGGGAAACCTCGGTTTCAACAGACTGTCATTATGAAAAATAAAAGCACA
Organism: Tinamus guttatus; assembly: GCF_000705375.1. The sequence goes on along the minus strand of NW_010584790.1, from coordinate 891 downwards.
GAAATACCATTAATATGTGATTCCAAGTCCAGAATATGTGATGGTCATGGTTTATCAAATCAGTATTGTCATGTGAGAAATCAGTAGGAAAAGATCCTAAACCAATGATGGGGAAATGAGATTGATGAAGAATCATAGGCTTTGTTACAAGTAGGACAAATTGCCATAGGTCACTGCAGGCTGTTGTTTTCTGCATATACCACAATGTCATGGAGCCTTCCTGGGATCCTCAGTTCCTGACATCAGTATGGGTGTCCTTGTACCCCTAGCACGGCCATCAGTTCTTACTTCAGCTGATCACATATTACAGTTTGGGATATTCTCAATTCAACCTTATGAAATGATGTTTAACCAGCCTGTTTGCGTTCTGTGACAGAAACGACTGGGTTTGTGGCTTGCGAGAAAGTGATGGGTGTCATTTATCTCAAATTTAGCAAGGCTTTTGATTACTGTCTGTCGCACTACTGTTGCAAATTAAGATGCTGTGGTTTGAGTGGGTGGCCAATTGGGCAGACTGCAGACACTAACCCAGGTCTCTGAGGCTGCAACAAAGACGTCCACAATAGTGCAGGGAATTCAGTTAATAGTCTTCAGAGAATGATTCAAAATTGTGCATGATGTGCTGAAGTGACAGAGCAAGACAGTCTGCAGGATTACAACCTAAACACAAGTAGAGTTTAGAGTCATCCTGTTTCATTTTCACAAATAGTGTTCAAGCCAACCAATGGTAATGAATAGTATGCATTGAAACTACAGTACTTGTATTTAATAATAGTATTTTAATATAATAATTCCTGCTTACCTTTCATGTTAAGTAATTATTGTCCTTGGTGTTTGTTTATGGTAATAACTATTATATGCTAGTATATATGCCAATATATGCTGGGACAT
>NW_010584789.1:0-14092 GCF_000705375.1 Tinamus guttatus | reverse complement strand
GAAGTTGGGTGTCCTGCTGGAGGGAAGTGTCCTTAGATGCATAAGATCCAGCCCGTTACAATGAGATCCCAATCCTGTCCTGAAGGCACTGAAAAAGATGTACGGTGCAAGATCTGCTATTTATTGGTTTAACATGAAAAAGCTCCCATGCTGGGTATTTAGAAGCTATGTTCACACCACTGCTTCTCTCTGAGTATTGGTCTCTGTTTTATGGTTTTGGTTTTGTTGCTCTGTTATTCACCATTTCTTTTAATCTTTATTATGGGGCCGAGTTTATTACCAAAATAAAACTACTTAAGCTTTTTCTTCTTAAGGCTTTTTTTTTTTTTCTTTAAGGGGAAGAATTCTTTTCCTATAAATGTTACGTAAGATTGGATTTACTGTTTCGTGTTCTTTTTCATGGGGAGATTCATATTCAGCTTTTGTTTTCCCTGGTGCCTGAATTTGCCATTATTTCTTGCTCTCCATGGGGTTTTCTATTGAAGCAGTTCCTCGTCTTTAGATAAAGAATGGGCAGGATCAGCCCATTTTCTGTTCCCGGGAAGGGAGGAGCAAAAGAAAAAATAAATATATCAGGTTATAAGGGTTCTTATGCGGGTGAAAGAAAAGGTGGGAGTAATATCAAGGGTTTATGCTCCGCCCCTTCAAAATGCCTCTTTATAGGCACTGATTGCATTAGACCTGCAGTTTCACATGCCACAGCTGGTAAACATGGCTGAGAAGAAGAACTTTGTTGATGAGATAAATAAGGCAATGGCAAAGTCAGAAGGGCTTCCCCTCAAGGACCTGCTGTTCCTCTACCAGGGGACTCCCTACCCCGTCACAGTGTGCAGTGCAGAAACCTTCCAAGCCCTGGAGAACTTAGAGGCCAGAAGAGACGATCTGGTGCTGGTGTCTTACCCCAAATGCGGTGAATACATTACAAATTACTTGCCGTAGTCAGAGATACTGTAGCTAATCAGCTGACACAACAACAGGAAGAATAACTGATTGTATTTCTATTTATATGGGATTATTGGGCATATATCCTGTTTTATTATAATTATAGTTTATATATTTATCATCTTTCTTTTGTGTGTGGTCTATGTTTTTGAAAAGAGAAAGTTTTAGCATGCTGAAATGTTCTTTTATTGTTGGCTGATGAAGATATGTGAGAGTAAAGTGTACAGTTTTTACATATCAGTGGGACAAGATAGCTCTGCCAATGTAATAAACTGCATTCTGGGAAGTGTGTTAGTAACAGTGAATGCGAGGAATAAAGTTATGCGTGAGACGCTTAATGAATGGGAAGTGACTGGACACAGCATCTTTATTTGCAAAGTTATAAGCTTTTTATTGGCATTTTTTTCAGTGTCAAGGTTGTTTTTTGTTTTGACTAATGTGCCTCTTTTAGTAACTATTAAGTTACTGCTACGTCACCGTTGAATCAATGTACTTTAAAACTAAATCTTTTGGCCTGAAATCCGCAGGAGGAGGAGAGAGACTGTAGAAGCTGTGGGGATAAAAATACCCCCTTTCTGCTCCAGGAGGAATTTCTGCTCCAGTAGGAAATCTATTCCAAGGATATATTCCTGCTTTGAGACCAAAGCGGTACCAGCTGAGGGTGTCCAGAGAGAAGGGTTTGCTGCCTACAGAAGACCTTGTGCTAAAGTCCTACCTGATGCAGTCCTGTTAGGCTCTAATCAGGGAGTCTTAAGGTCTAATTCAGCAAGGTGCAGAGCACAAAGAAATGCTCCTGTTGGCTGGGTTGTGAGCCATAAAGAATATACAGTGTAATTAGAGCTTAGTGTAATTTAAGAATTGTGCCTGTACTGTCAGAGTGAGTATGAAGCAGCTGGGGGACAGACCACGGAACCAATGGATGGAGAGGACAGGCACCAAAGGAGGGAACTGCCACACAAGTGAAAGATGCATCTGTACTGCATGGAGCCCATCAGTCCAGTGGTCTGGGATGCAGGGTTTTTGCTGAACCCTATGAGAATGGGCCACTGATATAGCTTGGCTTTGGCTTTGACTTCTCGTGGAGCTTGGAAGAATTCAGAAAATACAACATGGTCCTAACTGCATCTGAGGTTTAATAATTCAGTAAACTTTTCTAGCTCAGGGAGGCATCAGTAGCTTAAAAAGAGGTTTCCAACTTCTAATATTAGGCAGTTTATTGCAATTGAGCAGTTTTAACAAGGACAAAAAGTCCATTACCAGTTGTTTAGCTCCCTGTGGTCTCCAGGAAGTGTGGCACCCTGTTATCCAGAGGGCCGTGGATGTACAGAAGAGATGGGGAAGCAGGAGGGAGAGAAAATGCTACATCTGTGCAGTACAGTGTAGTTACCATTTGCAGATCTTGCTCTTTGGGAATTTTCCCCTGCTTGAGTGTTTGCTATTATACAAATACAATGCTAACTAGATTTCTTGCCCTAATATCCAGTAGCTTGCAAAATGGAGAAAAAATAAGGCAAGTGGGGAGGATGAAGACTGAAGAGACGATTAAATACTGCACATTAGAGACTGCTGGGCTACCTGTTCTTCCTTGGGGTGATGCTCAGACCCTGTAAGCCACACTGTCACCAGGCAGCACTGAAGATCTCCCTGTGATCCCCTTTCCTTCATGAACCAGTGCAGCTTCACACCTGGCTTCCTCTGCTGGCTTCTCAGATACTTCTCATGCCCCTCAGGCACTTGCCTGCTTTAAACATTAGTGAACATGTCCAATGAAGGACTTGCATTGAGGACCTTCAAAAATTTAGTCTCCCAAAGCTTTAATAATTTTTTTAGTTCCTACTCTATACGAAGGATTAAGCGAAGTTCCAGTCGAGTCTCACCATATATCTTGTTTTCCCCAATGCAGGTGTGCGTAGCAGAGAAGAAAACTGTGCTGACACAAACCTTGGAGGTGTGGGTGCAGGACAGTGCAGGATGCAGCACTTCTCAGGCATAAGCCATTGAGAAGCCACTAGGGAATATAGAGACTAGGAATTTTAACCTTCACAGTGTGCAGGGGTCTGAGTCAGCTTTACTGCTCCATTTCTGTGGGCCTGATGGGAACCTTCCAAGCACCTATCCACAAGGATGCAGGGAGGGTGCTGTGGGCCTGGATAATCAGACTCAAAGACTTAGTGTCTTTCACTGCTGCCTTTACTATCTGTCACTCTCGTTTTATGAATCTATTAGAAGAATGCTAAGTATATCATCAAGTCAATGTTACCCCCCTGGGCTTTCCTCATACCACTTGAGTGAGCCAAGAAAGTCACAGTTAAGCTGTTGAAAATGTTCTCAGCTGACATTATTTTGTTTATAATCATTTGAGAGCTTCGGTAATATTTGTAATTTGACAATGTCTATTGCGCTGAATTAAACTGTGTAATGAGAAGGCTCTGAGATCATATATAAGCCTCTGATATGTTTTATTTTGTTCTCTGGGTTTCCTGGTCCAGGTGTGAACTGGCTTATCCAGATTGTAAGTGATTTGATATTTACAAGTACCCAGAGTAAATGTGTGAGCACAGAACTACCATTTATTGAATGTGGCGATCCAGATAAATACCAGGTTAGTGAAAAGAAACTATTGAATCTCTTACAATCTGTTGTTTTCTCTCTCCTGCACCCCACAAACCAGTTATGAAAATGAAGTCATGCAGCAAGTAGAGCTATTTCTCCTGAGAGAGAGGGGAAAAAAAGGATAATCTTGGATGACTAATGGCTTTTGATTAGAATTTGTTTCACACAGGCGACTTTCACAGATCACTGTCGCACCCATGTAATAAACCTGTTCTCACTCCTTGTTCTGCTTGTTTCTAAAGAGGATGAAGCAGATTCCGTCTCCAAGGATTTTGGCAACACATCTGAGTTACGATTGCCTCCCCAAGTCTATTTTCAAGAAGAAAGCCAAGGTGGGTGCCTCATATGTCTGACAGTACTCGCATGCAAGAGTAATTTGGGGGCCACATCCTTTTCTTGCACCTGTGCTGGTGTCGTGGAGGGAAAGCAGTTTGGAGACACTGGGAGTATCATGATCCTTGGGCTGACTTAGCATCCACCAACATTTACAGCAGCATTAGGGGTGCTGTAGTTGACACAAACAAGAACAGATCTGGAGGCTGTTGCGGTGGTTAAAAATGAATGGGGTGTCGTACTTTTCTGTTTTATGCCACTTTTTCTGTGCAACCACATCAGGAGTGAATGTGGCAGTGGCATCTCCGGGACACTGACTGCCTCCATGCAAACAGCGAGATTGTTAAAACTGGAGCACTTTGCCTACTCTGACACTGTGTCACTGAGCAATGGGCAGATATATATAGGAGGTAACACAAAAGGAAATTGGTTAAAGTGGTGATTTTATCCGTTTTTTTTTAGTACTTTTTGCTGTGTTATGTGTAATGTGTTTCAGAAGTGTTTATACTTGTCTAAGGATGCAGTCTCTCAGGTTTTCATGTACTTTGCTGCCATGCATTGAAAAATAGAAGATAATTAAAACAGCTGTGAGAATCACACAGAACTTTTCCTAGCAGGGGATTGGCAAATGATTCCTTTCAATTTCCCCAGCCTTAGGCAGCTATGGGATAGGATTCAATGACAAATATTGCAGCCTTTCCTGTTGCTCCTTTCTTCCTTTGGGACATGACCAGGGCGTTTGTAACAGCAGTGTTATAAATTTGTGCTGCATGCCTTAAAATAAAGTATTTTAAGACCCCCAGTAAGTTATTGATTGCAGAATATTTGGTTCTGCTCTCAATTTGGCTGCCTGGGGCAATGAGCAATCTAAAATTGTCAACTTCTTTTCTCCCATTCCAGATATTAGTGTTGTTTCGAAACCCGAAAGACACAGCTGTCTCATTTTTCCATTTCCACAACAATGCGCCGAGTATCCCCAATTACAGCTCCTGGGATGAGTTCTTCTCAGAGTTCATGAACGGGAAAGGTACTGTTACAGTCACTGAATGTAGCAGAGGAAGCAGCAGCAGGACATGCTTAAAAACAACTAAGTGGGGCTAATGGGAAAGCAGCTGTGTCATAATTAATTTACTGATGGCCATATCTCATGGCAGAGGAGGTGACTGAATGACAGAATAGGGGGAGAAGGTCCAAAAGATGCTCTCATTCTGAGCATTTTGTCGTTATGAATAAGGACTCGCACAATAGCTTGATAATGGCTTTAAGCCAAAATTCTGTCACTTAGTGATGGAGGGAATGCTACAGAACTGAAGAGGTAATGAAATAACTTTTTGTTGTCATTACTGTTTCCACATATGATGCCAACACCCCATAAGAAACTCGGATTTTAAGTTCAGACTAGGGTCTGCCTTTGGCTTTTAAGGGCTCTCATTAGTAACTGTATAGCAATGGAGGAGAAGCACACAGAGAAGTTCATATTTGGAAACTATTTGCCTACAAAAGTCCAATGAATTTCTCCATCATTCTGTTGTACTGTACGGTGGCACAGGGAGGCAGAGCTGGTCTGTTTGCTTAGATAAAACTGATAGGCAACAGATGGGATTCCTCAAGCAGAGAGAAATTAATGCTCAGTAATAAAAGAAGATCAGGTGCATTTTCTTTTCTTTACAGTCAGCTGGGGATCCTATTTTGACCATGCAGTCACATGGAACAAACATATTGAGGATGAAAATATTATGGTTGTATTATATGAAGACCTGAAACAGGTAAAACAGGTGGTGTGTGCTGACAGGCAAAACACATCTGAATCCATTTCCTGAAAAGTGCTGAAATGAACAGCAAAAGGTATTTTGCAGGTATTTCAAAGAGATGAAAATCAAGTGTCTTTAGTAACAAGCCAAGTCTGGTTGTACAAATCTGAGCTCTAGTGCATTGTATAAAACGTATTATGAAGGAAAAGATTGTGGTTTATGTGTATCCCAAGAGGGTTACCCCTTTTTTAAGGGAAGCATGTCATATTACCCTCTTTCACTGTCCTGCTTTCAGAACCTAACTTCCAGCGTGAAGCGGATAGCTGAATTCTTTGGATTCTCCTCAACGGCTGAGCAGATTCAGTCTATTGCCGACAGGGCCACTTTCCAGGCGGTGAAGGATAAGGCTCAGGAGACGCATGGTCCTGTTGGCTCAGTTCTCTTCCGAAAAGGTAAATTTGTTCATGGCAAACAAACATGAGCAGATGAGAATTTGGATTGGTAAATGATTAGTCTTCCTGTATAATTTTCAAGATTATAAATTGTTTAGGAAACACTGATGGTGTTTCAGGGCACTGTCACTTGGTTTCACGACAAGAGTCAGTATCATTTAGGGAGAGCCCTGTATAATGTGATCATCAGAAGTATCCTATAGGTAGCACATCTTTCAGTCGTGGTATATACAGTAGTATGAACTAAAGTGAAACAAAGCCTTTTTTTGTTTTCTGTAACTACTAGAATAGCCCAGAGACTCCACAGTTTGAGCCATGTCTTTTAACTATGGATCAAGCTGGAGCTCTAGACCTGGACAACTTCAGACAGCTCTTCAAAATGTGGATCAAGGCTAGACTGCAGCTCAGGACAGTGTCTAGTTGCAGTGCACTAAGCTCTTGCAGTTGAAAGTCATGCCTTTGAGCTTTCTGGGTTGGTTTCATCACCAACAGTCAGTTTTTAGAGTCTTCTGTGTGTGTGCAAGGCACGTGCCAAAGCTGTCAAGGCAGACAGACCAGCAGCTTCGTATGCTCTCTGTGCTCACCTTCTATTGAAGACACCAAATGAAAAGCTGAAGAGTGTATTCTTGGGTCAAAGGTTCTTTTCTGGCAAAAAAAAAAAAAGTGGATTATCTTAAAATATAGAAGGGAGATGGAGTTGTTGCAGTTGTTTGTTTGTTTGTTTTTGCTTTAAGTCATATGGTCCTTATAATCTAGGATTATATTTTGCTTTTCTTTATATTGCAGGTGTTGTTGGGGACTGGAAAAATCTTTTCACTGAAGCTCAGAACCAGGAAATGGATGCCAAATTCCAAGTGTGCTTAGGAGGAACTAAGCTGGGAGCAATGTTAAAATATGATGTATACTGCAAGGTCTGAATTAGAGTTACAGAAAAACATCTCATGTCTGGGCTGCTTTTCATTCACTTTTATGAAATCAAAAAGGAATTAGGACAAGTATCCAATCTGAAATATTTGAAATATCTTGCAATTTGCAGACCTGTCTATTTGATCTTAACTTGCACGAGCAATCCTTGTTTATTCAGTTGATCCTCTTGAGTTCACTGCATCCTCTTAAATGATCTGTGGTTCTTTTACCTCATCTTGTTTTTTTTTTTTTTTTAATTTGATTTTTAGCCATGATACAGTGTTCCTTGGTAGAATCCTTTTTGAAATGGGTATGCATTAGTTGAACCTGCTGAAATCACTGAATAGGTATTCACTATGTTGAAATGATTTTCCAAGAGTTGTTTCTAAACAATCATTAAGTGACGTTTGATTTTTAAACTGTTTTGTAGTATTTCAGAATAAAATGAAATCTCAAAATGTTTTATTGTAATTATGTTTTATCACTTTCTGTGTGTTGATAAATGGCAGGGAAATGTAAAGGAACTGAGTGGTAGAAATTATTTCCCCTTTTCACTGATTCTGTTTTTCTTTCCTGGTAATGTGGTATCTCATAATGTGAGATCTCGTCTTGAGCACTGAAGGAACTGCTCCATCAGAACTTCCTTACAGAGACTGCAGTCCCACTTCTACATGGGACCTGCTTTGTTGCTTAACTTCAGCAAAGGCTGAGGGAGAAGTGAGAGAGGTCGAAAAGGCGCATGGAGGAGCCAGTGCTACTGTCCAGAGCTGAATTGGATGTTGCCAGAAGGCTGGTGCGCACAAGACAACCAAATGGTCTGATAAGGGGCTGCTTTTGAGTCTGAAGTCTTTCTTTGGGAGATCTGTTGAAAATCAGTTTTTGACAGTTCATTATTTTGTCATCAGAGGCATTCCTTTATCTCCAAAAAGAAGGTAAAACTACTCAGAGAAGGAGTATGTGGCTAATGCCAACATAAATGCTAATATAGCCAGTAGAGGAGGTTATAAGTCTTACTGGTATCATCTTAAGTTTTGGAAAAATGGAGTAAACAGTGGAAATACCCCCAGTGTAATATACCTTTATGAGTGTGGGTGAGAACCTGTAAGAGTTTTCTTCAGCCAGTCAAAAAGCAGGTGACACTTTTAAGAGGGGAGTGTATGAAAATGCTATTTTGGTTACATGCTTGTGCAATGGTCACTTACTTTGAAACCTAAAGCATAACGTGCATGTTTATGTGGTATTACAGTTTACAGCAGGGAAGGAGGGGCTGGAAAACAGAGAGGGAGTGTGATGGGGGAAGAGAAAAATAAGGAGGAGAAACCTGAATTACCCAGCTTGATAGGTCAAATACAGGTTTTTGGTTGGAGCAACTGACATTTGCGTTCTCTTGTAGTCCTGGAGAAAAGGATCCTGCAGTCCTTTCCATGCACGTGGCAGTGTGTCTGGAACGGCGGCTGCTCGCAGGCTGCCCGGCGTGTCTGTAGTGCTGCGGCCCGGAGAAACCCGAGGCACAGGTCTCTGGAGGCAGACTTCACCCTATGCTCCTTTCTTCTTCCTTTGCTTCCTTCCTCTTTAGAGGTTTAGGAGCTTCACTCTGAGAAATAATTTTCTTAATCATGGTAAATGCCTTGGCCAAAAGAGGCTTTGCTACAACAAAGTTGAGTAAAGCACATATCTGAATTCTCAGCCTTGCAAAGGTATGAAGCCCTCCAGGCATTAACACAAATGGATGCTGTGAGATACTCTGCTGTGCCCTTTCTTAACTCTTAATAAATCACAACAATTTCCCAGTCATTCAGTGCTAATGGGGCTCCCTTGCTAAAAGTCTGCCAGTGACAGAAATGATTAAGACACGTTCACTTCGACACAGAGCTGAGAAAGTCTTGTCTTTGCATACAACTCTGTCAGAGCAAAAATCATCCTGCTGTTGTTCTTTAATGTCTTATTCCTCTATCTCACATTCCTATGTTAAGTACTGGTAGGAGAAAATAAACACAAGACTTCCTTTAGAAGGAAAAGAGGGAGAGGAAGGGTAGGTAATTAAGATCACTTTTATCTTTAAAATATGTAATTATGATGGATAATCCTGCAGTCTTTAGGTTGTCTACCTAAAATGACTGCCTGAAAAAAAGGGGAACACACCATGTGGGAAGAAAAAACAAGGTGAGAAGCGAAATTGTTTTCAAAATCAACAGCTGCGATAATTATTTTAAATGAGTAAGCCTGTAAGCAAGGTACCAGCTAGGTATAAGCTCGAAATAAAATACACAAAACCAAACAACATCAGGATTCTGAAGTGGGTTAGTAGCAAACATCTTTAAGTTTCAGGCTAATGGACCTATCTCAGACTCATGTTCTCTATGAGCTTTATGTGTTAGCTGGAGAAAGCAGCTCTGTTCCTTGGATATTTGCCTCAGGTGTAATCGTCCTGCTACAGCAGTAAGTCAGTGTCATTGCTAAGCAATTAATGAAATGAAGTTCAAAAGCTTCTCATTGGGATCATGGTGAAACAGGTGCTCTAATGCCTGTTAATGAGGTTGTTAATTATTGACAATGTGTAGCAGCAAGCCTATCCACTTAAACAACCTTCTTTCTCAATTTAAGATTATAATGAAGTACTTCAGGACAGTTCAAGAAGAGATACTATTACAAGATCATCTGGATCCACCCCGGACCTCTTAAATATTTACACACCAAAGCTTTTGGCCAGCAAAGCTATTCAGACTGGGTTTGTTTAGATAACTGAGGGACTACTTTAGATGTGACATTCTTGAATCCTTTTGTCTTATCTGTACACTCTTCTCATTACATATTCACATGCTCACTAATTACTAGCTAATGATAGGCTTTAAAGAATGCTGAGTGTAAGACTGGCAAGTGTGAGTGTCGTTTAATTTATTTGTAGCTTTCTGCGTTGTTCTATTAAAAAGCATGCAGCTGGGCAACAGGAAAGAAAGTTAAATACGGTGCTGAGATGAATCCCTCAGTGGAGAAAGGGAGGTTTTGTGTCTTCTGCCAGAGCACTTCACATTGGGGGTGCAGTGCTGCCCTGGGAGGTACTTAGGGATGTTGGCATTGCAGGGCTAAATTCAGTAGTGTACAGTGACTGTAGCCATTGACAACAGTTAAACAGAAAAACTCCGACCCAACAGAAAAATGAAACTCCTCAGGACAGAAAATTGTGAGTCACATATTCTTTCAGACAAGCATTTAGAGATAAATTTGGGATTTATCTTTTATATTTATGTTTCTTCTTTGTTTATGTTTTCCTTTTTGTACTTTTTTATTATGGTATTCAGCAGTGAAATTTTAAATAGCATTTATGGAATGTGTCAGATTGTCCAGCTTTCTTCACTCCTTGACTTTTTTTTTTCTCCTTTATATTGCCAATCATCTCCTTCACACTTACCATTTTTCAGCAGTTATAGGTATTTATTATGCCTACATTAACGGTAATGGGTAAAAGGTACTCCATTAGTACTTTTTCATCTCAGTTTTGCTTATAAGATCAGTAAAAATCATAGAGTAGAAAAGTATATTGAAGTGATATTGAAAAAGAGAAATGGGAGGTTGTCCAGTAAAGAGAAGCATAAATTTATCTTTCATATGCAGGAGATGGCTCCCCTGTGTGTGTTCAGTGTCAATAAGACAACCCAAAATGAAGAGAATTCTATTACCAAATTTCAATAAAGGTAAAATGGGATCAAAGCAGACAGAAATGAGCACATTCTTATTTATAAAATGTAAGCATTTTGTATTACAGCATTATGCCACACATTAATTGGAAAGATAATTAATTTTGAATAATAATGCAGTTCTAAGAAAATACAAGGCATATGTGACATCCACAGGAACACCAAATGAGGTGTAGCTGGAAATTAGAATGCAAAATTATTTTATAATGAAGGAGTACATGAAATACAGTATTACCAATCTTACTGTAATATCAAATACCTAGTCTTGTATTCTGATATTGTTTCTCTGGGAAAAATGCTAGCAATTTGACCAGAATTTTGGCTAAAAATCACTTATAGTGGTGATTTGCACCTTTTGCTCTATTCTTAATACACCACTGAGCTTGGCTACATACACTGAAGGTGTTGAAATAAGCCTGGTGACTGATTGTTTTGAATGTTAATAGTGTCAGGATTGATGCAAAGAATAGAAATAGACGACAACAATGCAATGTACGAAAACATTTTCATTCAATAACAGGTTTGAGTGCCTAACTGAAGCATTCTGATAAAATGTTATTTACATTCAGATATTTATGGTAACGGACCAAACTGCCATTAATCGCCATCATACTTTGTAGTACTTGTGGACTGAGTAATGGCTGCAAAATAAGCACATGTTTAGGACTGACACTGTTTAGATGGTGGCTTGTTAGCTCAGTTAGAACCTGTTTGCTTCAAACTAGTTGGAAAAGGCCTTGATGGGTACCTGGATTGGAGACCAGCTGGTGAGAGAGCAGCACTTGGTCTGAGACTGTGGGGGAGAGTGATGCAAAAAATTATCACCAGCTGGTATTGCTGCCTGGGGAGAGGCCAGTCTGTGGTACAGCTGCCTGTGAAGAAGCCAAGAGACCACCCTGGCTCTTCCGTTCCTTGCCACAACAATTTCAAGACCAGCTCCTCTGTGCCTGAGGTAAATAGCATGGTAGATAATAAGGTGACTATAGGTTCTCTGTCCTCTCTCCTCTCCTTGCAAAGCTGTTCAGGTGCTGGAAGAAGGCATGGCAGGGTCATCATGCAAGGACCTGCTCTTCTTGGGTGTTTGGCCTTCTTGTGCCAGGTACTTGAGACCCACCAGCTCTGCAGTCCAGTGAGGAACACCTGGCACCAGGAATTGCCTGGGCACAAGTTTTTTGGTCCTTCCACCCAGCTCCATGAAAATGTAACCAGTAGAAATGTGTAGGAGTTGTGCCTAGTCTTACAAATACTCAAGTTTCTATCTGAACAGTAAGCTTTTCATTAGAAGATTTGGCTTCGGCAGGAACTGTAGAAGCTTGAGATGTTGGAAGATGGGAAATTATTCTTTGATTTTGCTCAAAATGTGAGGAAGTCAGGAAATGAAAGGAGGTTGGGAAGGGAAGCTTATCCTTTTATGAATGATCTGAGCACATTGACATGTATTTGTTGGTCCCTAGTCAGCTCCTTGAGGTTTTGAGTTTTACAAGCAAGTAAAGTCACTTTCACTACTAGAGCATGTATTAGTGTGGTTACTGCCAATGGGGGGTAAACAAGCCATTACTGTGTATTTCTAGGATATTGATATGCAAAATACTCCCATTACGGGGAAATTCAAGATAATCGGAGATATTGGCCATGTCCCTGAGAAAAGGAAAAAGCCCAAACTGGAGTGCTTATAATCTTCTTGCTGCTTTCTTTCTCTTGTCAAGGCTAGAGAGTCACTGGAATAATTTCTGAAATTTCCAGGCCATTCTATTATTTTATTCTTCAGGTAAGTATTTATGTTTCGTATTTATACAATTTTCATTTACTTTTAGTCTCCCAACACATTTTACCTTTTTTTTTTCCCTGATGACTTGGATTTTTTTTTCTGACTGTTGCTTATTTACAGTTTAAAAGAACTGTTTCTTCCTTCCCTCCTTCCTTCCCACTTTGCCTCTCTTCAGTTTCAACTTTCAAGCTTCTGAAGAGTAGGGTTTTTTGGTTGATTTAAAAGAAACAAACAAACAAAAATTAGGGATCACCATAGCAAAGTTACCTTATTGTACGAACAGTAGATAAACAGAACGCTTGTACATTGAAGCCCTCGCTGTAATTATGTCACTCTAAGCTAAAGCAAATATTTAAAAAATGCAAAATAAACAAGGGTCATTGGCTACCACATCCAAGCAGATCTCAGTCTCATATTCCTTACTGAGTACAATCTTCAAATATATTCCTGCAAACTTTCCCATTTGATCAAGACAAAACAATGCTTGCACGTTTTTAATTTTCACCCCAAATTTCTTTTTCTCTTTTCTTTTTCTAATGGGGTCTCACAATAAAACCTCCATTTTTAAAATTATTTTTTTGATTCAGGGTGTAGTATCATTGGTGAGATGCTTTGGTCTAGATCAAAACAGGGACTTGGGCTTTTCAGAAGTGGCTTTAGGAAAGGGAATCTCCCAGCTGCAGCCCTCATGGCTTCATTGTGGCCCTGCCTGCCCCCTGCACTGTCCTGCTGGGGCAGGATGGGGCTCAGCGGACCCTTCTGGAAGGTTCCTGACTCTTCTGTGGGGTTCCAGGCCCTTCCTGGCGGCTGCTGGGGCACGTTGGGCTCTCAGGCTGCCTGCGCAGGGGCAGCACCTTTGTGCCTCCCCTGGGACCTCCTGCCCACCAGCCTCATGAGTGAGGCCTGACGGTGGGGCAGCGTGGTGTCGCCTTGCTGGCCGTGATGGTTGTAGAAGGAAAAACCCCTTTGGCTTCACTGCAGGAGTGCTGGCAGAGTGCAGTGCCTCAGGGCAGAGTGTCCCTCACGGCCACGGGCGGGTGGTGGGCGTAGAGTCCTCCGGCAGCCCTGGCACAGCGGCAGAGCCGCCTTGACGCTGAGAGAAAAGAGCAGGGGAAGGACAGGGCAGGAAGGGTGATTGAGGCAGTCAACACAAATTACCTCGGGACTGAGGAAGGAAAATCACCCTAACATGCAAAGACCTTAACCTAGGGAGAAATTCTTCCATGTTGGAGAAATGTGGCTCAGGGCAGTTGGGCATAGGTGTGAGGTGATGGGTTCCCCCCTAGGGAGTTATGCTGGTCTTGTGTTAACCTCACCAGTATGAATGATCTCAGGGCAATAATAAATTTGGTCCTTCTTGCTTTCCAAATCCTAATCCCTCTGAGATCTTCTAACAAAAAAGCCTGCCTTTGGTCTTGGCAGGGAAAATCCCTCTGGGATCTTCTAACAAAAATGCCTACCTTCCGTCTTGGCAGGGAAACCATAGTGTGGTCATGTCAGAGTGTGGCATGAGGGAACAGGGATGAAGGGAAGAACAAACCATGAGGGAGGTAAGGAGAGCAGGTCTGAAGAGTAAGCCTGCACATTGCATGTGCTCCCTACAGAGCAGAAGACTATGCAGAGCAAAGAGCT
>NW_010584786.1:0-13698 GCF_000705375.1 Tinamus guttatus | reverse complement strand
GTTCTTGACAACGAGATTTTCCGCACATAAGGAAGCTTTAAGTCCATTTTATAACTCAACAGCTTGGCCGAACACTGCAACCAAAAGGAAAACAAACTATCTAAAGTTCTTTACTTCGTAGTACCTCAGCAGAGAGAAATAAATACCTATGTCAAGTATGTCTGTACAAAGACACAGAGTTCTTGGTGAACACAGAAGACAATTCTTATCATGCCCAAAGTCAGAAAGAGGTTCACGGAAAGCATGTGGTCTGAGAGACCCCAAGAATTCTGGTAGTACAGTTAAATGTAACGGAACTGATAAGATAAGTAAAGCTAAAACATGTTAATGCATAACTGAAGCACTAAGTTAATGCTCTTGCATTAGCAAGGAGAACCAGAGCCAACTGTGGCTACAACCTGAAAGGCCAATAAATGTGTGTCTAAGTTTCGTGAAGAATCAAGGCTCATCATTAGCTGGGCAGTAGCTCATAGGCGGTGTCGCTATCAAGAAACCAAAAACACAAACAAACCCAAGTCCAAACAAAAGCAAAAGCCCTTCTCAGGAGTCAGTGGACCCAAATCATTCAATTAAACAGCCAGCACACCCAGACCACAGGAACTGGACTTCCTTCAAACTGACTCATACCTTTTAAAGTGCCGGGAAAGCAACGCAAAACACCCATGCTTACCACTAGCTCCAGCACTCGTCTGGAAAGGACGAGCGGTGCTGTGGCCTGTGCCAGGCCTCCCTGCCAGTCTTCTCCGCAACGGCAAGGCCTGTCACAGACTGGGCCTTTAAAGGCAGTCCAGGACACGTAGACTGAACCGGCACATTTTTAGGTAGCTAAAGCCCATTTCTGCACAACTAGGAGGACCTGAACTTTGTGCACAGCTTCATGTCGCCATGCAGTTTCACCACGCTGGTCTACACCACCTGCGTTGACGGAAGGGCCAGGACAGCAGGGCTGGTGCGGCACCACAGCGCCCTTCTCCAAAGGCCACACACAGACCAGTGTTCAGTGTAGTTTTGCAGACAGCAGCTCATTCCATTTCACCAATGCACTTGGTTCATCTCCAAGGCAAACAGAAGAGGGGGGAAGAGCGCTACAAACACCCACAAACTTTTTTTTACTTGTGGCAGAGGCATGTACTTAACTGCAGGGACACCGTGGCACAAGAGAATGGCCAAAATGTCAATGTTTGCCTGTCTTTTGTCCATTAATAGCAAAATCCCAAGCTTTTACTTAGCATTTGCTATTTTCAGCCCTTTTTCCCTCCTTCCGTCAAGAATGGAAATGCTACAAAACTGAAAAGGCCATTAATATTATTAATAAATGCCAACTACCCAGGAAAAGCAAAGTTGCACAGCCTTGTCTCTTTAAGAGCACGGTGTGAAACTGGCTATCTCGGCTTGTCCATATAAAGTCTATCTGCTCCTGATAAGAGATATGGATTGCCGAGCAAAAGTCTTGAAGGGAGAGAAAGAGAAAATAAGAGGCTAAAGCAACAGTGCATTAGCACAGCCAGAGCAGCAGTGCACACTGTAGGGCGGCGTGGCAGCGGCTCCACTCCAGTCTTACCTCTGCGTGCGGCGCAGGCAGCTGCTGCTCCTCAGGTGCGGCAGCGTGAAGTTGGAGAGCACCGTCCACAAGTTGGGGTCCGACATCGCCACGGGGGCGGCCGCTGCTCCCGCCCCGCGAGCGCCGAGGCCGCGGGAACCCCGCACCAGGAGGCCCCGTTAGACGTGGTGCTGCAGGAGCTTTTCTGCTCAAAATGGTGGCCTAGCTGCCAGGTACTTCGAGTTACTGCCTCCTCATCTTTCTCATAACTTTCCCCCTCTCTTCTCACCGTTCCCTCAACTCCAGCCACCTCTCCGTTTCGCTATTTGGCCTTACTGCTTTCTCGCTATCCTTCCACCTTCACTTTCCTTCTCCTTTGAGCGCCATGTGTTCTGGCTCCCGTGCTGGCTTCACTCCCAGTTCCAGCACCACCTTCGCGCTCGCTCCTTTCTCCCTCCAGAGCTCCACCCAGACAAGCCCTTTTCCCACATCTCCACAGTATACAAATATACACAGTTTCTAACATGTACTGCTACAGCACAGTGCCTTTCAGGAACGCCAAACACCAGCGTTCCAGAAGAACAGCAGTCATGTACAGAAAAACATTTGCTGTGGCTCAAAAGTGGTTAGGGTGGTTTTAACATGTCCGGGATCTCCACTGGCCTTTTAGTTTAAGGGTCACATTTACAGTTATGGAGAGAAGCCAGCAAATTTTGTGCTGAGTGTTCACTTACCTAATAAAAGCAAGATTACCACGTAATCTTAAAACTTCAGGAGCTGTGGCTTAGAAAAACACTAACTTCCATAGGAGCCAGGCGCACTGCTTGCTCTGAGAGAAACTAGGTAACACTGTGGTTAAATCATGAGAGTCACCTGGAATAGGCTATTAAAACTGCGGGAAACAAAGGAAAACACAGAGGTAAATAGGGACTGGTGTGTCTGTCACTGGTGAAAGAGCAGAGCTGGGATGAACTGGAGGGGCTCATGATGCATGAGGCAGCTCTGAGGAGAGCAGCAAGGCAGGTAATGCAGCAGCTAATTTTGAGTCACAGCATCACATTTTGAAAAGCCTCCAGAAGTGCTCATTGCAAAGAAGGTGCTACAATGTGCTCTAACAAATTTAAACATTATTATTTCTAGGTCACACAAAAACACCTTTTTGGGTTATGGTTTTGTTAGTCACACATACGAACTTTGTGGGAAACTGTGAGAAACTGTGGGAACGGTGAAAGTTAGGAGTGAGAAACTGTGAAAGTTAGGAATAACAGATTGGCAGATAGAGAAACCCAAAACACAGGCCAGGTGCACCGATCTCTGGTTGGTTACCTGTTGTCTGTTAGCAGGATTGGACCCAGATAGCAATAGAGTCAAGGAATTGGCTGGAGGCAGGGGGAGGGGGCGCATGGACAGCGCGGGGACAGTGCATGCTCACGTACTTGGAGAATATATGTTTGGTCTGATGCTCAATAAAAGGGCTTCTGGTCCTAAACCTTAAGCCCCTGCTCCTTCAATGCTCCCGCAAAACTTCATCCTAGTTACAGAATGCAGAGGAATACAATAAAACAAAACAAAAAATAACCACCAGTACACACTTCCAACACAACAAAATGGAAGATAAGCAGGGCTGGAAGATAGGGTAAGAAAGAAAATGCTTAAAATGGGTTTAGATAATCACTTAAGCACTATCACTGATCGTGCACAAGATAGATGATCACTGGTAAGCACTATCACCCCTCAGAGGCACGGGTACAAACCACCAGCAGACACGTGCCACCATAGCCAAGCTCAGTCTGACACAGACCACACAGCAGAGAATTATCTAATACTTCTCTACAGGCACCTTAATTTAGACAAATATCATGTATGGGAAGGAGGGAAAACAGCCACCATCTCGTTCCTAGGTCAGATTTTCTTGTTCACACTGTAGTGTATGAGCAACCAAAATAGCTGCAGAAGCCAATAACTGGGCCAAGTACCTGCACTCGTGTCCCCTCTGCAAGGGCTGGGCATGAGTGCCCTCCTCACCCAGTCTGTGGGCCTGCTCTTCCTACATGGCTTTGTTTTAACAGAGCAGTAGCTACCCTAGGGCAGCCAGGAACACAGTGTGAAGTTTTACAAGTGCCTATGAAGGCAGGGAATGCTTGGGAATGTCATTCTTGAGGCCCCGACTGCTTCAAGAGGGAATTTCCAGGGCTCTGCAGAAGCACGGAGACGCTTCTCCTCCACACACTGCGCTGCTCACCTTCCCTACCCAGAAGGAAACCTTCTGTCAATTCACGTTTGTAGAAGGAACTGCATGCAAAGACAATGAGGCAACTGTAAATGTTTGATTCTGTGACAGCACTGGGTAAAGAGTAACAATGAAGTCATGAAGGAAAAGCTTCAGTGTCCCCATCTCCCAGCAAACTCCCTCCCATCCTCATCCCTCCCAGAGGCACCTGGAGCACTGACCATCTTCCCTATTAGTAACAGCAACAGTTGAGTTTCCATAGCTCATCACGCTCTGCTAAATGCACCACATGAGGTGGTGACAGTGTAACATAGAGCTCAAAATTCATTTCATAAGGCCAAATACTAACAGTCCTCCCTCCTGCAGGGCTAGGTGGTAATGCATCTGAGGATTTCTTTGCAAAAGTCACTACCACTTTATTAACTATGATCTGAGGCATCCAATCCCCAAACCTACCGTAAACATTTTCAAAAATGAAGCAGGACTACCATTCTGTGGGCAAAGACCCACCCACAAAGATGAATTGCTGCTTGCCTTTAGACAAATTCTGATAGCAAAAGAAGTTATACATAGAAGGCTATGTATAACTGAGCAGATGTCCTTAAAGCAACTTCACAGACCTAGCTAAAGCAGCAAGTGATAAAGATCATTGTTTTCCCTTTTATATTTACTTAAAGATAAAAATGTCACTCAAAGCAGAAAAAAGTGCGACTAATCCACCCTTGTTTTGAAGAAAATGAAATTTCCAAAAACAAACTTTTATAAGTCATTCTTTCTCTACAAAAGATTCCCTTTCAATATACAAGCAAAAAGATTTCAAAATGTCAACGTTTATTTCCAATGATTAACAGGAATAAAAATTCTTCCCCCAAAATATTTTAATGTGTAATATTGCTATGTAAAAGTATTTTAGGTATCACCAAGAAATATTTAGGAAGTTGATACGTCTTTAAAGTCAAAATACAGTATCAATACAAATTAAGATTTTGCATATAATACCTCAATGGCTTCCTTCACTCTAATAATTAACTCAATACACATTACAATATTTAAAGTATATAGCAAGATTGTTCTGGACATGTCGCCCCAAAGCATTACAAAAGCATTAAAGACTGCTCAGATTCACAGAAGACATACACTGGAGGAAGTCTGCTAGCAATGCTACAGATAATAAAGAGCTCCTACCTAAAGCATGCTGCAAAATCTTAACAATCACACAGGGCAGTGGTACTGATAAAAGAGGTAAATATGTAAATAATGGAGGGAAAAAAGGGTGACAATAGCTGTTGCCTTAGCATTTCTTTACCCATAAGAAAGTGAGATTATATCATCACACCTTCAAGTGACAAATACTTCTTAGTCTAGCAATAACTTGAAAGGAGGGGAGCGTTAGGTGATTTTTTTTTTTAAGTCAGAAAATTATTTTCCAAATTACAATAAAGGACCTGGCCACAACACTCATCCAGCTCTTGCTATTCAAAATGTTTTGGAATACCTGGAAATTCTACAACGTTAAAACGAAGCCATCATGTCATGGCCACACTTTGACAGAATGAGCATCGCCACCGGCAATGAATTCAGGTACAGGCAATGAATTCAGCATATTGAGTGTCACTAAACACAGTTTTACACGTAAGCCAGTCTGCCTAAACAAACATCATTTTTTAAACGAGATTTCAAGTCTGGTTACTAAATCTCTAGGTTTACAATACAGGAAGACATTTGTAAAACATTTAACCTATGACCACATCATGTTTAAGTAAGATAATCAGCACAATGGAAAAACTTATGCAACTTACAAGACACAGTAAAATTCACTAATAGAAAGATTTCAAGAAGTAACCACAGATGAAATATTTCCAGTGGATCATACTAGGCTACGTTCTTGGTTTAATACAATTAGTACTGCTATCAGTGACCTAGAAGAAAATATAGTGCCCTTTTTAGGGTAGTAAAAAAAAAAAAAGGGGGGTGAATAACAACAGGAACAGAAGAGTTTGGCATTGGATAAAGCTGTCTTGGTTGAACATCCATCCTCCATCCAAACACTGCCAGAGACAGTGTCAAACACGAAAAAAACATACAGAGCCAGCAGCCAGGGGCCAGGAGACTGCAGGTACTGCTGGAGAGAAGCAGCTGAACATGAGCACTGCATGGGATGTCATAGCCGAAGGAACAACACCCCACCACGAGCAGGAAAACCTCTCCTGGGAGCAACATGGTACAACTACTACACTAAGCTGAAAATTATTTTGGCCTTACCCACTGGAACACAGTGGATTTCCCATCGTTAGGAATCTTAAAATTAGATACCCTTCTACCGTAAAAAAATATGTACAGTTCAAAAAGGAGTTACAGGATAGACATAAAAATTAGTAAACAAGGCTCTACATCCTATTTCATATAGGAAGTTAGACTGCAGGATGCTACTGGTCTATGCACTAATTATTTTTATATCATTCTTAATTACAATAACTGAAATCTTGCTCCACCTAGTGGTTGATGTTTCTGTTTATGACATTCTACTGAACGCACACGTTTTTCACTGAGTGACGTGCAGCCTGAAAGCAAGTTGCAGAAATCACTGAATAGAAAGAAGTGTTTTGGGGGTGTACAAGGTATATCTGCCAGATTCCCAATGTAGAAACATTCATAAATGCGTGCAAACATTATTATTCTAGCCAGTTATAAGGCAATGTGCAATATTCAAATTAACCTCCCACTGCTGTGATATATTACAGTTAATTTAAAATAAATGCATTTAGGGGAGGGGGAAAAAAAAGAAAAAAAAAAAAAACAATGGCCACTGGCTCTGGTCCCATTCATAAAAAAAGATGCACAGTATTAATTGGAATTTATATATATATATTGTGCAGCCACCCACATCAGCCATGTAAGTGTGAAACAGGCATTAATCCAGCATTCTGCATCTATAGTGGAAAAAAAAAAACTGTGTTAATAACTAGGTCACCACACATTTGCTCTGGTCTCAGAGGTTACCTTATCAAGCAGAGCTAATGTAACAAACAAACAGGCAAATTAAAGAACAATTATGAAAGCACAATTTGCAATTTTTATCACTAAATTTACATCTATCCAAACAAATTGAGAAAGCACTCAAACAGTTCAGAAGGGCTACTTTGCGATAAGCAACTGTAGTAAAACAGAAAACGTCTGTGAAAAATTTCATTGTTTTTCCAGGTACCCTGATCCTTACCTTGACTTCCTATCACACATGCCAGAGGAAAAAGTTTATATATATATATATATATATATATGAGAAAGAGAGAGAGAATATTACTTATCCTGCTTTGCTTTTCCTCAACTGTCTTTTTTTTCCTCTGTTAACCAATAATTTGTCATTTTAATGACTAAAGTATCAGTGCTATAAATCTAGATAGATAAATATGTATCAGCAGAACAACATATCTAAAGATAGATCTTTAGACATCTGTCGTCCAGCAGATATGCAAAGAGCTGTAATGAGGCTTTTCACACTTTTGTGCCCTTCACGAGGCATTCACGCACTTCAGAGGCTTAATTCACTGTGCTGGCCCAGGCCCTTTTACATAGGGAGACCTTCTCCTGCTTTCACACATGCAGACACATCTTCCCTTGCATCTTTTAAAAATCAAGGGCCACAACCTATGGCGTGATAGCCTTAGGCTAAAGGTGAAACTTCCTAAATAGTTTCTTAAAAAATGCACAAATACAATTATCCTCCTAAAATAATATGCACTTAGCTATTGTTATATAGCCTGCATAATCATTGCATTCAGCTAAGATGTATTTTGTGAGAAAAATACATAACTATAGAATAAAAATCACATTCTTAAAAACAGACCTGCATTTAAAAATTGTTTCTTCAAGAAACAGCAGACCATATCAACATTCTATAGATCATATATTCTTCGTGTTTTTAACATGCAAATATTCATATTGGACCTTTTCTGTCTTTACTAGAGAAAACATACTATTTGAAAGCCACTTTATTTTGAACAAACGTATAAAGTAACTGTTCAGCAATGCAAAGGTTTTGCAGGTTTTAGCTTTTTTCCCTGTATGTTAACAAGCTATTAAAAACACAAACCCCAGCACTGCAGAGGGAAGGACAGCTGAAGTAAATGCAGTGGTTTCTTATGCGACCCCGGAATTTTGGTTGAAGAATCCCAAACAACGTACCCCTATCTGAGGCTTGCTGCTTATTAAAGAGACATTTTCTTGTATTCAGCTCTGCCCTGGCCACCCCCCCAGCCATATTCCACCATTCATAACAACAGACTTAGGGGATTTCTCTGTGCAAAAGCCAAAAAAACTGCAGAAAGAAACCCAGCGTAATTGATGTTTGAGATCATTCAGCCCTGATATGTTTGGGAAGTTTGCCACCATGAGTTGTAACTTTTTGTATTTTTAAAATACCTTTCACAGGGAGGCAACGTGCTGGAGGTCAGCACAGAAACCCTCCGCACACGTGAGAAGCACTCATGCCTGTCAAAATCTAAATAGATTGATTTAAGTTATACTGAAATTAGCAGCAGCTATTCAGTATAAATGCTGTCTGCAGTGAGACAGAGAAGTACATCAGCTAATACACTTGCATACTGATTGTCCTAAACTAATTGCCAAGCCAGCACAGCCTGATGGCTACAGATCTGTTAAGTATCTCTCAGAGCAAAGACATTAAAATACACTCCTCCTCAACATTACAAGTACTAAGCTTATTTCAGGTATTTTAAATGCACAGATTATTTTCAAATCCTGATTTATACTGCAGTGAGTAAAGATAAGGTGCTAGGAATGCAGAGCTTGGCTGCATCCGTACCAGTGCAGCGGCATTTCCTGAGCATCCCCGCGCTCCTGCAGCTCCGTGCTCCTACTGATGTGAGTGCTGGGTCTGTTGCCAGCAGCGCCCTGTGACAGAGCACCCCGTGCAGCGCGAGCTGCCAGTGGGAATGTGGGCACAGGGCAAGGGAGAAGGGGAGGCATTACGCTTAAAGAATACTATGTGGACTACCGGTTAACATTACCTGGGGTATTTGAGGCAATGAGCATGCAGCTTGGCAAGCTGATGGCATCTTTAAATCTCTTTACACATCATCCTTAATGATCTCCTGCTCAAAAGGGGGAAAAAAAATCCTGTTCTAGCACACACACTGCAGTTTCAGGCTGAAATTCTGTATAAACCTAATTACACTGAAATAAGGAGAACCTGGACCTTCCAGACTCCAACTGAAACAACGGAAGGCGAACCTTGACACCTTCGGCCTGTACCGCTTTCTGAACTACATAGGAACCCTCTGTCACAAAGATCTGTAGCTGAATACTCCAAATTCCCTATGTAGATGAACCAGTTGTTGAAACATAGGCTACTGGAAATGGTGGCATTCACTATGTAGAAAGAAGGTAATTTTTTTTCAGAAATAAAATGGAAACCAAGCATCTAGAAGTACAAAATATGTTAACAAGCTTTTAGTTGTTTAAGCCTATCAAAATGTGAAAGAATACCCTTGAAATGAAGGACAAAATACTGAAAGTGACCTTATTGCTAAAGTGCCTCAGGCTTTAAGACTGGGTGTTATCTAGTTATTTAATCTCTGTGCTTCAGTTCTCCATCTGTAAAGCAAAGATAATAACGTGTTACTACTCCCCAGGAGTGCAATGAAGCTAATTCCACAAATATTTGCACGAAATGCTCATATACTAAAAGAGGCATAAAGAAAAGGAGCATAAAATAGCAGGGAGATCTTCAGGCTGACCAGTGTAGAAATTCAGAGGTACTAAATTTTTTCTACACTACCCTCCTTGCTACAAGCAAAGGCTGCACAAGCACAGGTTGAGCAGGACTAAGAAGAACTAAAGAGTTTTAAACCTCAATCCCACGCGCATCAGAGAAAAACAAGAATCAGGGAGAATGACGTGACAAGTCTCAGACTTGCACCTTGCTCACCGCCAGAGAGGAGCGCCCAGATTTCTGTCTAGCTTTATAGGATTGAGCGCGCCCAGCAGCCTCCTGTCCTGTACAAACTGGAGCCAGCACCTCCACCAGAACCCTGCCCAAGCAACGTAAGGAAATGTGCGCAAGACCGGCATGATTCATCAGCTCGGAATACTTCCAGCATCCAGGAAAACTCTATCAGTCACTATCTAATCTACCTAATGAGAAAATTAGCTGTTCATCATTCATATAGCCATTCAAGCTGATAGTCTGATAGCCCTAATTTCACTGATACCACACAAGGTGATTGTTTGATTCATACAACTGCAGAGGATGATTGTTTCCTGGGATATCTACATCCTGATACAGAAGGGACTTGAATCATTTATCACTGCAAATGTGCATCCTTTACGTGCCAGCAGTAAAATAAACTCAACTTCAAGACACCGCACCTTTAAAAGGGCCTCCCCTTTAGCCATCTTCAACCATATGTGAACATGGCTGACATTAGATTTTAATGAACCTAGACTACCTGCATAAAAAATATATGCTTGTTTCTCTTACATCAGCATATTCATTTATATTTGTATTTTGAATTATTTGTAAGTGGGGGCGGTTCTCTTTCAGAAATAATTTATTACTTAAAACTTGCAATGTTTAAAGGAATAAACAGAGCTCGATATTGACAAAGGATTATCCCAAGATATTCCACTGTATCCTCATAAACACTGTTAACAATGCGATTTGACTCAATCATAAATGCTACTACTCTCCAATGCATTTTTGTTGTTTTAATTCACCCACCAGCCAAAGGAATATTCTATTCTCCCCCTTGCGCACAAGTGCGCATGCACCAGAAGACAAGGCTTCAGCAACTCAGCGACAGACAAGGAAAGCAATAAAAGTGCTTCATGGAAGAGGGCAGGAACAACATACCAGATTGCTCATTTTAGGGTGGTGATCAGCGGTGCACAGTCCAGTTGGAGGCCTGTAGCTAGTGGTGTCCCCCAGGGGTCAGTCCTCGGTCCAGTCCTGTTCAATTTATTCATCAATGACCTGGATGAAGGCACAGAGTGCTCCCTCAGCAAGTTTGCTGATGATACCAAACTGGGAGGAGGCAGCCGTCTGTGCAAGGTCCCCTCGGAGCCGCTCACCCCTCTGCCGGGCTTCTCCTTGGGATGAGCAGACAAATTTCTTTGTTTCATTTAATTTCTTCTTAACGGTAATGAATGGGGGGAAGGAGTGTTTTTAAGAGAGGTTATATACAACATACCCTTCCTGTGAAAGCCCTTTCGAGGGAGGTGATCCTGCCCCTCTACTCAGCCCTGGTGAGGCCGCATCTGGAGTATTGTGTCCAGTTCTGGGCTCCACAGGACAAGCGGGATGTGGAGCTGCTGGAGAGAGTCCAGCGCCGGGCCACAAGGATGATCAGGGGCCTGGAACATCTGCCCTATGAGGAGAGGCTGAGGGAGCTGGGCCTGTTCAGCCTGGAGAAGAGAAGGCTGAGAGGGGACTTGATCAGTGTCTATAAGTACCTCAAGGGAGGCAGTGAGGAGGATGGTGCTGGCCTCTTTTCAGGGGTGGCCACCGACAGAACTAGAGGTAATGGCCACAAACTGAAGCATCAAAAGTTCCACATGAACTTAAGGAAAAATTTCTTAACAGTGAGGGTGACAGAGCACTGGAACAGGCTGCCCAGAGAGGTTGTGGAGTCTCCTTCTCTGGAGATCTTCCAAACCCGCTTGGACGCAGTCCTGTGCCACGTGCTCTAGGTGACCCTGCGTGTGCAGGGGGGTTGGACTAGATGACCTCTAGAGGTCCCTTCCAACCTTAAGCATTCTATGATTCTATGATTTTGAGAGCAGACTAGCTTGAGCTGACATGTATCACCAGCACACACCATCACCATCCCTTCCTCTCAAGGGCTACATCTATTCTTAGAGTTATTTCCAGGTTTTATCAGTCAGGGTGGTCACACAACATTAAATGCTTTCTCAAACTCAGCTGGATGTTTTCCAATGTACTTGCCAACAGAACTACATCAGTCAGAGTGCAACCTCAGAAATGTGACAAGAACTTCTTCTAGCCTGTTGTTAGCATACTTCAGAGCCCATGAACTTGTTTTTTAGTGTTTTATTGTGTGAAAGTTTTAGGCTCCTTAGTAGTCCCTGCATAATTCTGTATCAAATGGCCAATTTGCCTTCCTGGACACAAAGCATCATGGCATTTCCCACTTACTTAAGAAGCACTCTTGGAGCACTCCTTCCAAGGCACATCCTTGGGACCGAAATGTGCTGCTGCGCAGCTCTGAGGCACCAGCTTCCGCCAGCTTTGCTCAGTGAAGTGTTGCAGTGCCAGCAACTGTGAGTCGCTACCTCTCCTAGCCCCACTACCATGGCAGCCGCTGCTCCAAGTCCTGAAGACTGGAGGTGGCAGCAGCCCGTACTCCCAGTGACCAGGGCGAGGAGGAACCATGGCTTTGCTCTATGACAGCAGCTTTTTTCCTGCCAGGAAAGCATTCTGCAGGCCTGGCTCGTTTCCTCCCATAGTCTCCAGAGCAAACAGACACCATCTCTGAACACGCTATCGAAGGGAGCACTTGACTGCTCTAGTATGAGCCCAGAAAGCCACAGTGTTCAAAGCCACCCAGCACAACATACACCCAGGCCAATGTGGCATCGCTGACAGCACTAACAGGGAAAGCTGTCCACGCACTGACAAGCATGCAAGCTTCCTTACCCTGGTGTTCCTGGGATGGGGGCAAGGACGTGCTGAAGGGAGCACCACTGCAAGCCTTAGGCCTCTCAGCCCTCCGCTTCCTTCCAGGCACTGTGCTCTAGCCCAACCATGGGCCGTTTTCTTCTGAAGTGCTAACTGGCAAAGCCAAAGGAGCAATAAAAAGCAATAAAATTTCTGAAATACAAAGGGACTGAGAACTTATGGGGTGGGGTGGGGGAAGCAGAGCTTTCTGCTTGTTTGTTTGAAGTATTCTGCTGGAAATGTCTTATACTACTTACATTCCTATTTGCCACTTGGTTTCATTTTTTAAAGTGTCATTAGAAATTGCGGCTGTGAGATAATCACTTTAATAGCATTCAAGAATAAGCTGAAACCAAAGCAAGACACCTTCTCTAGGGGAGCACCAACATTCACTGCAAAGCAATTCGGCCTACGCATAATGAAAACAAGCTGTATCCTGCACAGCAGAAATGCCAAAGCCTCCAGAAGAGAGGCAGAGCGGGGAAAGCCGCGGCCTTGCACCGCCTGGGGCCGGGTGAGCCTCGTGGCCTCGCTCACCTCAGCAGCTGCTTCAGCAGCTTGCAGCGCTGTGCGGAGGAAAGGCTGCTGTTGGCAGGGCTGGCTTCTGTCCTGCATCTATTTTTATCAAGGTGCAACCAAGTGCTGCAGTGTTGGCAGGGAGTGCCGCCCAGGAGTCCCAGCTTAAGAATTCACCTCCAGGGTTGTTTCCCTGCAGACCAGTTGAAATTGCTGAAGAAACGTCATAGGATTTCTGAATTTGGGATAACAGGAGTGGAATTAACTCAGGGAGTATCTTCCCTGGGAAAAACAAGCTGTTGACGCTCCTATCAGACCAAACTTTTACAATAACAGTGACTGACAACAAGCAGGTTTAGCCAGTGCTTTCTCCATATCTATAAGAACTGATTGGCAACAAAACAGAGCACAAGTTGCTGCCTCATTTGGAGAATAAACTGATCTTAAATTCAGGATACTTTAAATGCTATCCCATTTAACTCAAATGAAGCCAGATATGAAACCCTAGCACAGAGCCTGAGCACTACGTGCACACTGAAACAGCAGAGCCGCAGGACACTGGAAATCAGCGCTAATAGACACGTGCCCCTTGCACAAGCCGAGCCTCTAGGTCAGCAGGTCAAGGCTCCCAGACTCGACGACGACTGGTAGCAGCACACCGGCATGTACTGGAACCTCGTGGCATGACAGAGAAGACCCAAGAGACGGCCCACGTCC
>NW_010584785.1:76792-101430 GCF_000705375.1 Tinamus guttatus | reverse complement strand
GAGCTTCCCTTTTGTCTGCAGTCAAACTTGGAGTTTGATCCAATCTATATAGAAGAATCTAGGGATTAATCGGGAGGTTTACATGGTTTAGCCAAAGGTTGGTCCAGCTTTATGATCCTGACAGCTGATCTGTGTTACTTTCCACCGAGATTTCTTTTTGCACGACTCCCCTCCACGCTGCATCTTGCAATTAGACCGCTGACAACTCTATTGCACTGACAGCAGAGGTAGAGCTGCACAGGAAACCATACAGCAGGCTACGCTGCAAGGGTTACAGATGGCTTAAGAAATAACAGTGTATCCCATGTGTTCACATGCGTGCTGCAGTGCATCTCTTGAGTTGCACTTGTTTAAGTCAGAATTGGTGACATGCTGAGTCTAATGCAACCCTCACCAGCAACTCTGAGATTAGGAGCCTGACAGGATGATGTCAATGGAGGTTTAAGTGCTTTCTGAAGTTGCTCTGAGTTAATAATTAATGGGTATCTTTCTTTGATAGTTCTTTTATATTTGGATGCAGCTGGCTGGAAACAGCCACAAAGGGAACTTGATTTTATTTGTCCTTAATTTTGACTTTATTTAGCAAATGATTGCTGGGTCTTAACCATCACAGCTTTCCTAATCTGGCTGTATTATAATGTGAACATGAAATCTTTGATTAACCAGATTAATCATTTTCTAGGATGTTTGGAGGAAAAAATCACATACATACCTCTCCCTCAGAGTAATTTTCCAATTAGACATGTATTAAATGTTAAAAGCAGTCGAGTAATCACAATGAGGTTTTATACTATAATGCTGAAGCATATCTCAAAGAGCGTTTCATCAACCAAATCAAAGGTGTTTTGTCTGTTAGCTGAAGAGCTGGGCTTACATACTTGAAAATACAGATGTAGGGTTAAAACTCCTATTTTACACACAGAAGTCAGCTTTAAAAGTAATCAACTGAGTTAATTTCTAAAACTATTTTGCTATGATAATATTGTGCTGCTAAATGCTGCCTAATTATCCACAAAAACCATGCTCTATCTTAAATATTTGCAATGTTAAGTCACTTTTTTCTGGTATCTGAAATATGTACATACTTATACTACCCACACTAAGAACACATGTGGAAACTGCATATGAATATATGTCCTTGACTTCTTTACAAGGAAAATAATTTGAAAATTGAACCTTTTACAAGATCTCCGTACTGTCACGTAAACACACTAAAGAAACACCTTAACCAAACTGATCTTGCCTGTTAAAATTATTTCCTAGAAGAAATTAGCAAAAAGGAATCAAGACAGGCCTGTTAAAATTATTTCCTAGAAGAAATCAGCAAAAAGGAATCACAAGACAGGAAGAGAGAGTTAACCATGTTCTGGATATTTTGTTAATGTTTGAATGATTATGTATATTTTCTAATGTGCTTAAATTAAGAATTAGTTTACAGTCCATGTGGGACAAAAATATACGAGAGATGCATACAAAAGCATTTTCATGTCCTATTTTTATAGGAAAAATTAAAATGACTAAGGATGTTTTAACACCCACAAATTAAGAACCGAAGGAGGATTAAATAGTTAAATAACAGGTCTCAGTTACCACCACGGGTAAGACACCCAACACAGATTAAATTGTGTCAAGACAGAGCATTTTTATAGTTTAGAAAATGAAAAAGCAAGCAAGCTTGCTGAATTCATGCTTATATCACTTATTCCTGCTTATTCCTAAACAATATCACTTATTCCATGCTTATTCCTAAACAATATGCATACAATATATTATCAGTTTTCAAATTACTAGATTTTTCTATCCTATAAATCAAGTTTTAAGTGCACAAAAAAGTACACTCCGCAAACTTGGCCAGGAAAGCCATGAAATAAAATTAGCTTTAACTGTTGCTGTCTATTTAGGCACCTCAGGAGGTTCTTTTAAATGCTATAAATGTAATTTCTGGTCCAAACCTGAGCTTTTAATGCAGAGCATGGATTCTGTTAAAGTACTCTATATCACCTGTTAACCACACTGCAGAACATCAATACTAATAGGGTATGATTTTTTTCCTCCCCACCCAGTATATATCTTTAATATATTTGAGTATCTGAATGTATTTTTGAACACTGAATGATACCCTTAAGACTTAAGGGAAGGTTGACCCATCATGCCATTGATCATCCATAATTGAAGACAGCTTTTCTTACTCTCCTCTCACTTAAAAGAATTGTTTTGAAAAGCTGACAAGTGTCAGCAGGAAAGCTCAAGATACACTAGGTCTCCACTACAATTTTTTTCCCATTCCTACCTGTTTAAGCAGATAAAAATCAGGAAAAGATGCTGTTTCAGTCAGCCTAAATATTTGATTGCTATTTAAATTGGATTTCCCAATTTGTCAATACTGTTCAAGGAGCCGTAACAACTTTTCTTAGCAAGGGAGCAGTAACAACTTTTGTTAAACAAAGACACAAATAATTATTTGTGTATTGTTTATGATACTGGGATAAATGTGTCTATGTTCATCCATAACTAACAAATATATTTCAAACACTCAAATGCATCCAAGAATAAATGAGTACCCACTGCAGTTTCTCTTCCATTTAAAAAGATAAATATTCTTATAATTCCTTGTGAATTTATATTCTATAAATTTGATTGAAATATTCTATTAATAAATTTCAAATCAAGTGTTCTAAAAATCACTCAAATATTTATCTAAATGCAGATTTTGAAAGCCAGCATTATGAGATTGATGCCTGTAATATTCCAGTACCTACAGCTGGACTACACTGTAGTAGTTTGTACATGAATTATATTGTACCTCAATTAGTACTGTAAGGTTTGATATCAAGGAAACGCTACTTCCATGTAAGATTTCATTTTAGCTCAGTGCTAGGTTCTTAAATCAGAGGAAAACTACTGAATTGTTTCAGAATTAATGGTAACCATCAGTTTCAAACAGTTTCAGAAAAGGGATGTATTGAGGGTGTCTGGACCTTTAATTTATATATCTGATCTAAATAAATATTTTATGCAAATCTTACCTCAAAAGTCTAATTTTAAAGCGTAGACTAAAAACAGCTTGGGAATTGTGTAATCAAATACAGGAATCTTCTACACTGTCTCCTAAGAAATAAAATATTCCTAATATACACAATATTTTGATTATTTAAATATATAGCCATTTAAGAACAAAGAGTGGTGTCCCAGGTGTAAAATTCTGATTCTTATTTCCGGATGGAAATATCCTGGTTTGTAACATAAGGAAATACCTTGACAAGTGATTTTATATTTAAAAAAAAAGACTATGTAATATTTCCTGCTGTGTCACCTCTGTTTCACTGATGTGGTTAAATAGATTGTTAACATTTACCACTTCTTAAAGCTACATATAACCAGGGTGATGACAATATCTCAGTCATGGTAAATTGAGAAATAATTATTCTATTCTTTGATTTATCATCAGTTATAAAGCATCCAACTAGAACAGGGCATTGAAACCCATGCACATATAAATGCCTTTACTCATGTTATTTGTCTCATAATCTATTCAAATGGATTAATTACTTACGGGTGTAAAGATGAGCAAAGTTTGCACTTTAACTCTCCACTTTACTCTTAAATCTTTATTAGCCTCTGTCTACAAGACTATACCTGTATAGTACAGAAAGGAGCAAATTACACAGTTGCTCGAGTATAATTGTTTTAGATGTTTTGAGCTTGAAATAAAAGCTATGTTAATAAGTGCAGAGTTGAAAGCTCTGCTGTCTATAGCATTAAGATGCATGTTTTCATTTGATAAAAATTATTAAAACTAAAACAAAATTGTTTTGAAACCATTTATATGGAATACATACCTACCGCTTTGGTTAAAATCAGTGATCCATTAAGGCTTTTCTTGCTTTTTTCCAAGCTGTGAGCATACTGCGTATTTAAGTGTGTGTAAGAGTGAAGGTGGGGGGTAGGTTTAGCTGAATAAAAGATTGCTTGATATCTTGAAGTCCTTTGAAGAGTTTTATAGGCTTATAAAGCCCAGTGTGAATGAATGACATTTTTCCCTCTTTAGTTTTACATATGGAAGTTTGTTAACCTGCACTTCAATTAGTGAATAATTATTAATTATACTAATTACACATTTAATGAAAACCACATACTTTGTTAAAAAAAAGTTAAGCTTAGGAGTGAAATTGTAGCTGCAGACAACAATGCTATAAAGCCTGAAACAACACTTCACTTTGGGGGTTTCACATTTGGGTATGAATTTCTTTAATAAAATAACAAAGCACTAGAGCAATTTCTACAAGAATGCACACAAAAGACATACCTAAAAATGCAGTTTGAGAACCCTGATTTTTGAACAATGGAAATAGCTTGTTTACCTTGTTTTAAACAACAACCTACCACATTCGTTAGGACCCTAACACAATACATGAAGCTGTCCTCCTTTGCTTATTTACCTAGCTATGGAAAAGAAACAAAGTGCAAATTATAATACTTTGAAAGAGACAGTATTGTACACAACTAAGTTAACAAACCTATTGCATCGCAAAAAAACACATCAGAAAAATCTAATATTGCCATGCTGTCCTAAGCTACCCCATCACTATTTCTTTTCACAAAATATAAATTCCAAATAGTAAAGAAGCCTTAATTTGAGCCTTCTCCACTTTAGCTTACATGACAATTTTATATTTTAATTATACTTTCAAATAAACTTCTCAGTTGTCTGTAATAACATTGCATATTGCTTCTCTGAAAGAAGGCACACTCCAAACATTTACAATAAATTAATACCCATGTGAAGCTTGTTATTTTTATCATTAACACATAAGGAAACTAACAAAATGTGCTGCTCACTAGAAATTAATTATATTTTCATCTACAGTTAGTTTTTAACTAAGGATAGAAATTAACATGACTAAAGATCAGAAATAAAATGCTAACTTAAAGCACTCATGTACATAAGACTGCTAATTCATTCTCTCATAATATAGCTTGAAATCATCTGAATATTCAATATTAAAGATTACAATGTAATACTGCTGTTGCTTTTCCAAACAACTTTACCAATTTATTTTGTTCTGGTTTTCATACCAGGTTTCTCCTGCATCTGGGATGCAGTTATGCATGTGTTTTAGAGCATAAAAATATTTCTATCACATTACTATTACACAGAAATTGAGACAAATATTTGCATAATGAAAAATAATTACATAGATAATATCAATAAGTATGATTAAAACTATCTATTTTAGGGGCTTGAAAATGGGAATATGTAACTAATATTTATAAATTACCATTCTAAAATTAATAATGTTAAACACTTTTAAAAATAGCATACAAAACAGCAATTTTTTTATTTTATACCTCTTTTTATAATATTGTTGTTGCATTTTCCACAATTAACTGGAAACTTAATCCATCAAAAGTACATACAATTAAATCAACTATAAGGAGATGAAATTACTCTTCATATTTCTCTTCCCATGCAGAGAGAGAATTCCAAAATTAAAGTAAATTAACTAGGTTATTGAAATCCATTTGCGAGCTTGATTTTAGACTTAAACAATATTTTAGCAAATACTGAAACAGGCAATTACTGTTTATACAGTAAACAGAAAACTGCCTGCAGTTTTAGATGAACTAGATTCACTAATATTGACAAGTAAATAACTGTTTGGAGCCAGGATCATGCTTAATTATTACAGTCAACAACATTCATTATTGAATACAGCACACAGCCTATATCAACGTATCTATAATATTAGATATTTACATATATTTGTTATTTGCCCATTTTCCCTAATGAGAGAAATTAGAAAGGATGAAAAATGTATAGACTATTTAATATGCTAGCATTAGAAAACACAAGTATTCATCACTTCAGCAAATTCCAAGACTCAAGAAACCAGACTTGCTGGTTTCCAAACAAAATAATCCATTAATTAGGTCCCAATCCTGCAATCTGATCAAAATCTTTACAAGTCTTCCCAAATTGACTTTGACTCAGACCAGGACCCTTAACAGGCTCCCAAAATTTCTTTTTTATTTGTGCCATTATCAAATTAAAGAACTACAGCAGCTTGATTTTCTGCCAGTTGTATTTCCAGAGAGCAGTTTTATTATTTTTTTTTATAACCTATTTTTGGGTGAATAATAGGTTAACTGTTGACATTATTGCCCCATCATCATTGCATTTAAATAGCATGAGAACATGTGTTTGCTCTTAGGGTTAGGGTGCTCTTTTTCATTGTATACTAAGAGTATGGAAAGGAAGAAGAAAATTCTGCAAGGCTGCTCTGGGAAAAAAAAATAAAAAGCACTCTTTACAGAACAGTTTGGAGGCATACAGGGACTTTCTTTCCTGTCCTCTGCAGAAAAATTAGTGTTTATTTAGACCAGAGCATCTCCACAAATGCACAGGAACCATTTGTAGATAACTGCCCGCTGGTTCTGATCCATGTTACAGCTCCCTGCAACTCCACGGCAGCATGGAAAGGGTTAGAGTCTTTGAAATACAAAGTATGATCACTCTGCACAAGTGGCTGCAGCACTCATCATATAGCACACAATAGCTCACAGTTCAGCAAAAAAGTTCACAACAAAATGAACCGTCTGAAAACCAGATGGAGACAACGTGCAGCTTGGACCTGCTGAAGATCCACTTGCTGGCACTTTGATAGGTGCCAGCAAACATTGTGACTTCTGTGCTAAGGTTTGTAAAACCTCTTCCAAGCATTTGGTAGTGCAGGGACCCTCAATAAGATCCAAAAGAGTATAGTGGGACAAAGTAGCCGTGTTCTCTTTCTAAATATCATGCAGGAGGAGGAAGAAATGGGCCAACTCCCCCAAAAATGCTGCAGATCTGATTTCCACTTGAGATTAATGACTTGCAACTCCTTTGCATTAGGAGGCTTGCAGCAATTCTGATGACATTAAGGCTCCATTTCTAACATGAAAAGCACTCCCAGATGCTTTAATTATAGAATTTCTCATAGCAGAACCTAAATTGGTCCCCACAGGCTAACTTAGACCTGGCAAAGGGCCTGAACTGCTTTGAACTCTACCTGTCACAGGAGGCATCTCCTTTACCACCTGCACAAAAAACACTGCAAAGACAACTTCATGGAGGCACTGCTCCAAGCACACAAATAAAGCCACAAAACCATGTCTTCACAACAGACTTGGTAGGTGGATTTTACTTCCCATTTTATCCCATACAGAAAATATGCCTTTTCCCTCATGGAAACTTATGGCAGGTTTTTGATTCATGGATTACAGAAATCATCTAAATTTAGCAGAAAGGTTTCTTTCAGAACCAACACTTCACAACCACAAACATCCTAGAGAAAAAAGGTGCCAGTATGAAGTCACACCGAGGCCTCGTCAAGCCTCACTCTTCTCTGCATTCTGAAAACTCCCAAAATCATTGGAAATTTGCTCGAGCAACAAGAAGGGTTTTAGCCACTGATATCCCTGAAGTTAAAATACTGTTTCACTATAGAACATTTCAAGGACTGCTCTGATTATTTTTTCCCAGCAAGGGAAACTAAATTCTCATATCTCTGATGAAGAGTGGGCTAACAGGGCTACCAAGTCTTTCAATATCTTTGGCACACTGAAAAATGGCAGCTCACTATTAATATTCTTCTAAAGTCCCTTCCTTTCATTTCCATGAGTTCGTTAAGATTACAAAGGCAACTGATGTTTTGTGGTAAATGTCTTCACGATTGCACAAACTGTCACATTAACAAAAATAAAAAAAGGTTTGTCAAACACTATATATAAAATGCTGCTGAATGCTTCACAAGCAGCTCTTTTAGCCTCCATATGCCTGCATGCTATGAAACAATCTTTAATTATATGCTCGTAGACAAAATTTCAGCTTTAGTGGATGGAGTTTTGCAATATTATAAGCAATAAAAGACAAAAGCTGGAGAGCAGGAATACTTCAATATCCCATTGCCTTCTTCACCACTAATGCTGTGCCAGTAGGGGTCCAATCTTCCACATTCTTGATATTTTCAGTTTTTCAGTGGAAGTGACTGCCTTACTTCAACACCTAGGAATGCAAAAGTAGTCTGCAAATATGTATTTTTACATTACCAAAGCCCAACCATCTCCATTAATTTTGGATCAGGCCCAAAATTATTATCTGCTGGCAGGGGTTCCCTATATCTTCTCTCCCTGCTCTGGAGAGAGCATGAAGGCTGACTGTCAACATCATCCACTCGCAATTTTTTCCCCACAAACACCATGAAATGTAAAAATCCAGAAGCAAAAGGCTCAACTAATTTCACCTAATGCACAAGCCCTCTGCCAGGGAGGATCCAGGCAGAGTCCTTTCAAACTATCCAGGCTTTTCTCAAGGCTAAAGCTCGCTATCCTTTCACAAATGCAATGCCCACAACAATCTAGTTAATTTTACCAGGAAAATACACCGAGAAGTTAAAACTTTACACATTGCATTCCACATACCCACAAGCTCGTTTCTGTCAAATGCATATGGATATATCTGTTTTGTTGGAATCCAGCTGATTGATCTCTCATTCAGCTAACACAAGCCCACATGCATCTTTACACCTAAGAGTAATCCCAGATACTTCATTTTTTTTAGCAGGACTCTGCTGGAGGAGGAAAAAATGCAGATAAATTAGTTTGTTAACCTAAAAACTATTTCTTCCTTTACATAATTTGCTGATTGATTCCTGATTTGATGTCTTTATGAGAATTTTGTACAACAGGCACTTTGGTGGCAGGCAAAGCGACAGTGAGTCTCGGGTGGATTTCTGGACAGCAGAATAATATTATATCACCGTGTCTGCTCAGTGCCCTTTCCATGCACAACAGCTCTGAGTGGCAGTGCATGGTAAGCGGATGAAGCAGTAAGAAGTATATGATCTGATGAGCCTGGCTAAGCTGGGGGCGTCTCCTCTACTCGGCTAAATTAAAAACCTCCCTGCAATTTCAGTCCTAATCACCCCCTCTGATGCTGTAATTGATGACGGTCAATTAACTCTTTCGCTCCCAGTGCCATCTACTAGAATGTAGCGATTTGCACCAGCAAGCCCATCATAACTTATATCAAGGAGTTTAGTGACTTTGGAAACGATTTTAAAAATATAAATTACACAAGGAGTCACAGTAAATATTTCACGACAGGTCTTTGGTTACTTTAGATTCACGATGCCCCACTCCCAGTGGTAAAGCTGTCTAAGTCTCATTTGTGGAAAATCTCTCCTTAGGTGGCCCAGAAACATACCCCAACATTTCTTTACCACTCTCCTCCCTTTGGCTGGCACAGGCAGCCCACCAGGCACATTATTACACCCTTGCACCTCCCAGCTGGCAAAACAGCCCTTTGCAGCCTCTACCAATTGGTACAAGCTGCTCTAATGTGTGTTGAGAAACTAAACCAGAAAAGAAAGTCCTATCTGCATTTTCAGCCTGATTCCACAGACAGACCCCCTGTGGGCTGTACATACGGGCTTAACATTGACTCTTGTCCAATGTGCGCCAAACTTAATAACAAAGGTGTGATCAGAACTGTGAAAATGATCCTAGCAGCTTTCCATCTTCTATTTATATATATATTTTTTTTTTAGTAAATTGCCTGTTTTGTGCATTGTTCAATTCCACCCTTGCAGAATTCTTTGACTCATACAAAGAGGGGGGAAAAAAAATCTATAAGATGTGATATATGTTTATACTCTGCAGAATAAGAAGCTTTTCAGCATTGAGAAATCTATAGCATGACTTATTCTAACTGATTTATAACAGACAGCAATGCCTCGAAGACCCCATTCTGACTATTTGTGCTTTCATGACATGGTCAATGTACTAGCTGCATGGATTCAGTAACTAGAGCATCCAGAGTGCACATCCACATACCTGCCTTAGAATGACAACCTATTACTGCACTTGAAATAAGGGCAAGAGAATTGCCTCTTCTTTTAAGGCTGTTACTTTTAAAGTTGTTGAGATCTGAGTTTTTTCAAGACAAAACACACATTTCACTGTTCCAGCAGCAACACACAGTCAGCATTCCTAGCTTTTTAAATCGCTCCATACCATATAAAACTTCCATCAATTGTTGGAGTCTAATCTTGTTTTTATTCCTGTTGTGTTGCTTTTTCTGCATAACAGACTGCAAAGTCTTGAAAGAATGAACCTCTTGTTTTGTTTAGAAATCCCAGGATTGCCACTCTGTCAATAAGAAATCAGCTAACTCAGGAGACATCTGAGCTGGCTCATCTTTTGATACCCAGAGAAGGCCAATGCTGAAACTCCCCTTGCAGCTTTCAACCTGAGTAGCAGGAGTGTTAAGCTGCCCTATAAGATGCTTCAGGACTATGATACCCAATGACTAAATAGCTGGCTTCTGGGCAAGTACACAGAATAAACTTTCCCTGCAAGGTACCATTCCTTATCATCTACCTGCAGAGGAGGAGAGTCATTTTTCTACATTCTTTAGTACATGAAAACATTGATTTTAGATGACCTTTCCTGCCCAGATTAGAGATTCATGTTATAAAGAGCTCTTTTTTATTGGAAAAATATGTAGCAGTATTAAAATAAAGAAAAATGATTATTTTTTACTTTTCTGAACACATAAAAATGGAGTCCTGGCAAGTTCCAGGCCACTTTTAATCAAGTCCAATTCTACAAGGGCCAGCTGTCTGAATACATAGCAAAAAGATAGGGAATAATTGCACCACAACCTGCTCCCCTTGCTGCTGCTATTCTAGAATGAAAATTTCCCAGACTCTAGAAGTAACCACATCATCTTCAAATACTCTCTGCAGCATTTCAACTAATTCATCACAATACTAAAGTTTATACCAAATGAGGATATTCAGCCCCTAGCACATAAACAACTGGTCCTGAAGATCTCTCAGTGCAACTAGGATCCACATGGCACTGAAAGGTGTTGTGTCTGCCAGCAAGTGAATTTAATTAAGCACTGGAGTGGCTGATCTCATATGGCTGAAACTGTTGAGTGTAGATGTGTGTGTGCATGCACACTTGACACATTAGCAGACACAAGCCAAACTGCAAAAGAATCCATAAACTTCTGTTACAG
Source organism: Tinamus guttatus (assembly GCF_000705375.1). Next base: position 90,365 of record NW_010584785.1, on the reverse strand, counting down.
CAATTAAGCTTAAATGGACCCTTGCTCTGCCTATGCCAGTAGGACATCTACCAGACCTGACTTTTCCAGAAATTAATAAATAAAGTTCAGAAAGCAATTCACAAAAAAAATCCATATAAAACTTCTGAGTTTTGAGTTCTCCAGGCCCTGCTCTGTATTTTTTATTTTTAACATCAGTTAAAAGCCTGCAAGACAGGAGACTATAAAGCCTGATAATAAAGACCAATTTAAAGACAATCTAAGGAAAATATCTGAAGATCAGCATGATCTGATCCTTTACATGCCAGATCCAAAAGCTTTACTCAAGAAGGAAGTATTGCCTACAATGGTTAAAGGAAATGTCATACAAAAGACATCAAGAAAACAATTCCCTTTACTGGATCAGAATTTCCATGCAGCTATGCCTCTTTATCCAAGCAACACCCAAGCTACTAGGACCTCACTGACCAGGGAAGAGAATGTATTCACTTCTTGTTGAAGGAGATCCCTTGGCCCCAAATAAGACAGCTGAAGTCATAATAAACTAGTGCAGCCCCTCTGAGGCTTTCCATGAAGAGTTCTTGAAGACGGAAAGGTAGCACCATGTTAGCTTTGATTTAACCTAATGACAAGGCAATGCTTGAACGAACACAGAACAGGGACTCTTTCTAGTCTGCCAACATTCATCCGCACTTTTTTACTTTTAAGAGTGTCACCATAGATGAGTAGAACATTAGAACATTAACTTATATCATACTGGAAAGCCTATTGCAGTAAGTCCATCAAATACAACATCATTAATGATAATACTTAGCACTTACATAATGCTTCAAGTTTTCAGAGCACCACAGATATTCCCTTAATTAACTAGTTACAGTTTAGCAAGCAGAAGCTCTCCCTACAGCTTGCATGCATGCCTGAATTTCCCTCCAAAATCTAAAACCTTATGCATTAATCCAATTGTCTTTCATTCATCTGAAAAGATCATCATCATCTTTATTCTCCTCCATCAGACATATACACTCATGCTTATACACTGATGCTTCTAAAAACCAAGTTAATAAAAATATTCAAGTGGAAGGACCTTGATGTAACACCAGCTAATTGGAAAAACCACATTACCCAGCTTTTCAGTCTAAACTACACGAAAATCAGAGCTTATCAAGCACATGTCTGGAAAGAATCAGTCTCTAAATTGGTGTAAAATGTACTTAATATTGATTGCTCTGCAATTTCAAAAACTGTTCAGAAACAGAGAAGCATAATTAGGTTTTACTTGATTTTTTTTCCTCCCAATTTAAAAAGGATAGCACAAAAAAAAGGAAAAAAAAATCAATACATTAGTTTATCTACAGAAGTAAAGTAAGTGAAAACCTTGTCTGCAGTAATTTACACACTGAAGTCACTGGGGAGGGCTGCTCTCAGTCAGAGGGGCTATTGAAGAGGAGGTCTACAGAGCTAGCACTGCTTCCCAACAAGCAATTTGGCTTGTTTTCCCCCTTGCAGCCCCCCAGGTGAATTCAGACATGGCCACTGCAGACAGAGCCAGCCACCATGGCAAGAGCAGGACCCTTGCTCACTGCAGCCAGCATGGAGGTGCTTTGGCTTAGGAAGGCAAAGGAGTCTCTCAGGAAACTTAAGGAGAATGAAAGGCACTTGCAAACGTTCTCACCACACAGGGCAAGCTAGCTTATCACCACCAGTGCCTAATGGCACAGGATGGGGCTGGCATGAGGGGATAAGGACCCCATTTGAACACAACAGGCAGGACTACACCTCAGTGCCTCCACCAGCACTGTCACTCACCCTTCAGAGCAGCTTCCCCAGGGGCAGATCTCATCCTACAAAACAGCTGCTGGGAGGGAAGGCGTCTCCTACCAGACCCCAGCAGAGTCCACAGCCCCTGGCCAGAGGGAATCAGCACCCAACAACTCATCCCCTCTTCAGGAGCCAAACCTGGAAGCCCTTCCTGCCTGCTCTTTTATGGCAGGGCAGGGCAGCAAACCGGCTCAGAGCTACTGCCCCCGCACAAATTACTTCCACCTGCATCAAAATAGCTACCGTGGTGGAGGCTGAGGAGCTGCGTGTTGGCGGTGGGTCTGCAGCACCCTTGCTCTCCTTTACCACCCAGTCTCAACATGACCTTAGAAACAGATTTTTTTTCTTTTCTTCTTAAAATCCCCACTCTTGAGGTTTGTGCATTTCTCCTCCCCTTTCAAACGTGGCCCCTTGAAAACGTTGATGGCTGAAGTGCCCCACATGTCCACAGGTGCTAGTGGAAAAACATGCATGTGTTCCATAATAAAAGGTAGTTTGACAGCACGTGTGAAACTCTGGAAAAAAACTACTACTAAAAGTATTTCAGGTGGGTCAGAGTCTCACCTGAGGGCAATCAGCATTGCTCCACTAAAAGCCACCTAAACCGTCGCATGGCCTGGCTCTTCCAAGGGCTGTGTTGCTTCAGAGTGCACCATGAAATCCGAGTGTCCATTGATTGGTTTTAGCAGTTCCAAAACCATATTTAATCTTTTTTCAGCATAATGGCATCCCACTGCCTCTTAGCCTTTATGTGCAAACATGCTCACATTTAAAAAAAAAAATCTAAGATATTCCAATAAGGATGAGAAATCATTTGATTCTGAAATGGCCCTAATGCTAGCGCACGCTAGGGCATAGTTGTAGCAACAGTTCACAATTTCCCTGCCTCTAATAGACAGTTCAAACATTGGCGGATCTCCTATCAGAGCCTTTAATATCTGCTGTAAGCCTCTATTTAGCAGGAAGATTACATCCCCCAGATTTCACAGTTCAAAAGTTCATACTGTACTGTTCTATTTATAGACTGCCTGACACTGCCTCTTCTTTAGTGCAGATATTCTGGAAAAAAAATAAAGAAAAAAGAAAATAATGGGTTTGCAATATTTTGGAGGGAGTTTTTAAAGAGCTGGTTTTCCATAGGCAGTGCTGGGATGACTTTGCAAATCAGCTCTGAAGTCCTGCATCTAACCATCAAAGACCTGCATTTGATGACACGCAGTTTGCAATTAGGAAATTCTTTTGACCCGTTATTAAGCTTGAAATGTTGCAAAATTAAAATTCAGAACTGAATAATCAATGCTATAGTCAACTTGTCCTTTACTTTTAGCTAACAGCTTTCTCAGAGAGAAGGGGAATGACTTTTGAAAAAAAAAAAATTAAGGAATCAGCAGGTTAAAAATTGCTTCTGCTGGAGCAGAGTTTTCATGAATAGAAAGACTCTTCTGGACTATACATCCTTGATTATTTTTATATCTAGCTTTCACTTTCCATTGTACATCTTTTCTTATGGCCTTTCAGAAAATAAATCCCTTGTACGTTATCTCAGTGCAGGACTGCTTTAGAAACACAAAATAGATATTTTTAAGTCATCTCCAGATATCCAGTTCCAGAGAGATAAGACATAGGCCTCAGTCTAATCCCATTTACACAGATCAAAATTAGAAATCATTCCACTGGAGTAAGCAGTGTGACACTGCTGTAAATCTGTGCTGATGCTTACTTTCAGCAGTTATGTATGTGACATTTTTAACACAATTCTGAGCCCTCTTATTTGAATGTGTTTTTTAATCAGACCTCTGTAATTTTATCACACGGTACTCATGCTTGTGAAAAGCTCCATTCCGCCAGCACTTTCTACTCAATGTTCCGTGTCCAGCATCCATCCAGCTTGATCCTGCCCTGATCTGGGGTTGGCAATTCCACGTTTATTTGACTTTTCATTCCTCAATGCAAATGATCAGTACCCATTTTATGGTTGGGCTGAGAAGGGGTGAGGCAGAGAGCAGGAAAGCTTTTGGAACACATCAAGGACAGGTCTCAGCTTCACATCTTCTGGAGCTGCAGAAAGGTAACAAAACCACTCTGCCAGAATTGGATCCAGAAAGATCTGCCTCAGAGTATGTGTTCTCATCTATCTATTTAATCAGCAAAACACTATATGAATCTAAAATGCACTGAATATCTTGCAAGTACCATGCCAGATAGACTGGAGAAATGGTTCTATTACCAGCTCATCTGTATATAAAAATGATCAGGCATTTCTAAAATATGTGATGTATTTCTCTTAAAACAACTGTGTTGGTCTTATGGTTAGTTTATTAAGCAGAGCACAAGTCCAAGAACGTTTTCTTATAGCTGACTCCAGGGTGGTTTTGGCTCGTACAGTGGTTTCGGTTCACACCTGCATGAAGCATCCCACACTGCTTGCTGCATACATCCTCTTTTAGCGAACAGTTTCTCGTCATCGTTTCTGTTCCCTGTTGGCCATGTGACATCAAGGGGTAGATTGGCCTTTGGGTTGTGCAAGACTTTTTTACAGTATTAGTAAGGCTCACAAACAGCAGGACAAGCTCCTTCTTTCTCACTGTACTCCAGAGGTTGTGAAGTGCGTGTTTGAAGGCACATGTGTGTTTCATCAGCTGGGCCACTAAATAAAATTAAGCTCAAGTTTGGGCATGCTCTATCCAAAAGGAGCTCGAACTCAGAATAATTGCTCTATCCAAAGGGAGCTTGAGCTTGGAATGGTGGCTCCCAGTTTGCAAGCACATCCCTGCATCACTACAGAACACAATTTTCTGCCTAATGCTATTCCATTCCCTTTTCCTAAGAGAAATGCACCTTCCTAAGGCATAATCTGTAAGCTCCTTAGCCAGCGTAGCTTCTGGCAAGCTTTGCCCTGCCGGTCCCCACAAAGCAGCCCCACGTACCCTCGGTTGGCACTCCTCTCCGCTGCGGTGACAGAAGCAGGGCACGATGAGTGCTGCTCCTCGTGCACAGGCAGCGAGCAGCAAACTGCTCACACAAATCCTCCTCACAGTGCTCTTAAAGCACTTGGCCCAGCACGACGGCTTCCCACACAGCAATGCCGGGATGCGCACCTGGAAGAGCCATCTATCCGGCAGTGCCGGGAACATTTGGATAGCACCCTGCTGTAAATATTTAATTATCATGAGATTTCTTCTGCGCAGACCTCAAAGCCTTTTGCAGTATCAATACTTGCTCGAGTTATGCGCGACCATCTTTCAACTTGAAGGAATATGTTCAGGAGCGAAGATGAATATTTCATAAAACTGTAACTAAAAGCTGTTTGTAGACTTTAAGTGACCTGCTGCCTATTCTGAGGTGAGAGGAAGTACTTCAAGAGTGTATTAATTTCAAATAATTTTAAAGAAGTCTTATATTTGCTGGATATCTGCTTTACCCAGCTGAAAGTGAAGGCCAAGATGACTCGGTCATTACTTTGTACCGTGAATTCACTATCTTTCCTTCATACAACATACACAGCGTGATTCAAGGTTAGGCATAGAATATCAAAAGACTCATAGCATGGATGATTTTAATGGTAAAGGAACCTTGACTTTTACTGATTATATTAGTTCAACTAAAATTGACCTTCAGTATATGAAGATTTCATTTTCACAAATAAATGGTATGACCGATGCCTTTTACTAGGCTTAAAAAAAAAATGAATCAATCAGAATTGAAGCTTTCAAGGCCACAATCTCTTTTTTTTTTCAGTTCAAATTACAGATAACAGAAGGAAAGACATAGTTATAAAGTCTTAAAAGCTGAGCTAATCTTTTTTGTTCGTTTCTTAATAAAGGGCAATAGTATAACTATTTACTGATTCTGCTAGCTAGCATTGCTGCTAAATAACAACATGCCACTTTCCAGCATTATCACCAGAGTTGTTGTTTGTGCATATTTATTCAGTTAATGGGATGGATTTACTACAAGTATTGAATAATGTGGACCCAGGCAATACTGATGTATTTTATGGCATGTGGTCAACACAGCTATTACAGCATGGGTCTGCAACTGCTCTATAAACTCCAGCATACAGTCGTTAAAATGAATGAGCACAAGTGTTTGTTATGCTGTTTTTAATTATATGTTTATCTCTCTCTTTTATACTTCCATTTTATTTATACCACATGTGGTCACATACGGGCCATAGATGTCATCTTAGGGGTTTTAGTCAAAGCCTAGGCAATCATCTTTATTTAGGAGGACATAACTTACCTTAGCAGCAATTATAGGACTATACATCTTAATTTGCATACATATTCCTGATTTGCAGTGAGATCCAATATCCAGAGTTGAGGATATTCTGAAGGGAAAAGGAGCAAATAAATTTCTCCGCCATATGGAGTGTCAGCTATTGGAGGGACTATGTTAATAGTTCTCACAGGTTAAACATAGATTTATTATTTGATTAGACATTTATATTAAGACTTGAACATTTATTGGAGAAGTTTCTTTAATAACTTGTGTAGAATGGAAAATGCCAGAGGCAAGAACTCCTTAAGCATTGGTTAAGCACAGGTTAAAGGCACTTCCAGGGCTCAGTTCTGTTTTCTTAAAAGTTCTATGTAAATAAATACCATTACCTGATGAAAATTCATCTGAAAAGATAATACAGGTGTTAGGGGCCGTGTCTGGTAGCAGAGCTCTACAAAAGCTGCTAATGGACACGGGGGACTAGAAACCAGAACTCATGTAATGCCACAAGAAACACAGGTCACTTCAGGGAGGCATTGGCATCCTGTTAGATCTGTTGTTTATACCATGAAGGCCTTTTGACTTATTCTTTTATTCTTTTTGGCTTATGGACTTATTCTTCATGTGATCTTAATGGTGGAAACAGGCCAGAAAGACTGAAAGGAAATAGAAAGCACACTTTCAGTGAGTTGTAACCTTCAAATTTGCTTTCTGTGAATGTTAATGCCAGAAAACACAATCCTCTGAGCTATCATGAAAATCAAGGACTTTATTAATCGCCAGTCTACTCACCCCTTTAGACAATTAGCAGTGCAAAGATAATGTACTGGATCTATTAAAATTTGCATATATACATTACTTTCTCCATTGGGTGGCCTGTCTATTATATTCCAAACATTGGCTCAAGGTCTGTATCTTTCACATGACAGAATGTGAACAATTTATGCATTTAGCTAAATCAGCTTAACCTGGGTCAAACTACACCCGTGTTGGAGCTCTGCCATCAGAAGTGAAAAAGAATTATAGATCTGATGGTACAAGTCCTAATGAAGGAGAAACACTGGCACTGGGCTGATCAACAGTTCAAAAATGACACAACCAGCTGCCTGTGAGGACAGGATCAGGTCTATTGAAATGATCAATGTAAGTTTTAAATTATCCCTTTAAATGTTTAAAATAGAACAGTGGCAGAGCTCTGGAAAATAAATCCCTTTATGTCAAACAGTAATTACATCTGACTTCTCCACCAAAAACGAACTGGTGTGGTACTACTACATGATAACTGCTTAAAAGTGTAAGATTCTTTTTTTGCATAGTTCAGATGGTGCACTGAACTAGATAGCTTTGTTACTAGGGCACCCAGTTCTCCCTTCTTGGAACCCTGCTTGAACTCTTTACTTAAATGAATACACTGGTTTTTGCTCCGTCATTAGTAGGCAGTAACTCATAGCAAAATGCATTGCATTTAATTCAGGACAGTTGGCAGCCTCTGCACAAGAGAGATTCCAAAATGAGCTGGCGTATAAAGGGGGGGAATGTGTTCGGCTTAGAGCTGAGGTTAGCTCTAGGGCAAGGAGGGGATTTTCTCACTCCAGCTGTCTGTATCAGAACTGGTATTCAGCTCCTGGTACTCTGAGACCTGTAATCTTGGTGGAGGAAGGGGAAAAAAATCTCAAATGCTCAATCGGAGAACAGAAAATTGTAAATAAGCCATGTAAAAAAAATCAGAAATATACATGCTCACGCATCAATCACCTACATTTCACACGCGATGCCAAACAGAGAGGGTGAATGAGGGCTCAGCTCAGTTAGTAAGAGTGCAAAAATCAACAGCACTAAAGCTACTTTTCAGGTTAGCATAATCTTCTGTCTGCAAACACTGTCTGTTTTATCTGATTTTTTTTTTATTGGACAGCTGTGATCTTCTCCTTTCAAAACCTTGTCAGTGCTGTTCAGCAGAAATGTAAGTGATATGATTAAGGAACATGGCATCTTGTATAATCGGTCGTAATCATTATCTAGGGGTTTCAGTAACATGACACATGCACAGCAACAGCAGCATCTGCTATGGACTGACAGATATCTCAAGCTCAGAATGATGGAAGCACACTCAGGGATTTGTAAACTTGTCTTGGCTAATGCCACTATCCTGATGTGAACCTGTTGTTGACTATACTGCTTAAAGGCCAAAGATTAAAAGTGTTTTCTGAAGTTCATCCTATCCCACATGCATCTATATCTCTGGCTGGAATGGGATGTATTACCTTAGCAGACCTTTCTCACTTTCAGCAATAGGATGGTTCTTTTGAAAGCATCCGCAAAATGCACTCTATTTTTATAGTATTTCCTCAATGCACATCAGGTTGGTCTTTCAAAAACACTTCAGTATTGGCCTAACTTGGTTTCTAAAGAAGTCATCGAAGTGGAATCGTATAAGGATACTATGAAAGTTATAAACACTATGAGATGGATTCCCTACTGCCCCTAATTCATAGAAGATGCTCATATGGCAGTAGCTTTTGCGAGAGCAGCCGTATGTTTGCTGGTTGCCTGGAAGCCCTGGATCCTGTGGACTTCTGGCCATAGCCCCAGTTACACCAGCCATACTCCAGGCACTTGGACAGGGAGATCTGAAGTCTCTTTCTTCCTTAGCCTGAGGAGACCAGAATCCAGTTTCTCACTTCATGCAAGTGTTCCCTAACCACCATGCTATGAAAGATCTGCAAGAAGCAGAGATGAGAGATGTTTTCCGTGCCTTCTTGTTAACAGGGTCACTGGAAGGCAAATGGCAGTGAGCCAGGAGAACAAACAAATGAAAATTAAGCCAGAAATGGGATGCATACAGAGGTTTTTTTCTGTTTTTTATTTATTGTTTTTTTGACAAAATTTAGAACAGCAGTTGGCTGCATTAATTTACTCTGAGGGCAGACTGATGGCCAAGGCCATGGACAGGGTCATTGCTTTTGCACACCAACAGTGAAAATTCATCATTCTTCTACATTGTCATCAGAACTTCGAGAGTTGGGCAGGCCTATATGTTCATTTATCGTGATTCCAAAATTTTGGTCTTGGTCTCTTCTAGACAGGACCTTGCATTCAGTCTGTTTCATTCAACTTTTGTAAAGTCTACTGCAAATTTATTTCTGGGAGCATCACAAGCTAATCAGCCAATGGGTGTCATGAAATCAGGTTTGTCATGCAGTGAAGCAAAACTTGTTTCATGCAAACATAGTAGTTCATAAAGGTAAGGTCCATGTAGGAAGGCTGTTCTAACAACACCATTTCTTGTAGATCTGTCATACAACTCAACTTGCAGATTGAGAGTCACAGCTAGCAGATCCCAAGTAACATTTAGGAGTGTTCACGAGTAACACCCAGGATTTAATTTGTTACCCAACCAATGTGAATAATGACCAAATTAAAAAAAAATTGTAATCTCTTCTTGGGCAATCTTTAAACAGCTCAAATGCTGAATATTCATTTCTATTCAGTTCCTAAGCAGAACTGCAAATCATGTTGCATCAAAGCATGTTGTCTAAGAATAACACAGCTAATCATTCCAAAAATGTTGATTCCCACTTTACATTCTAGAGAAGAATGTTCTGTACAATTTCTTAATATTATAATTCACATTCCCTTACTCTCACCGTGTAGGCCCTTGCTCCACAGATAATCTCTCTAGGTTAGCATTTTTAATTATGGGTATGGGCTATGCTGATTTATACCATTTAAGAGTTTGGACCTCTGAGTTCAAGAGGATGAGTAATGGAGTCAGGTGCTCATCAACTTCAGTAACTGTATCAGGGTCTGATTCTGCTTGTGTGTGAGGACAAAAGAGCAAGATCAGCTGAAAGGAGAGGCAATTAGTTAACCACATTTATGAAAGAGACAAATAAAGAATGCAAATGCACCTGCTTCTTTAAGGCTACTTTCACTGTTGCCATATGCAACAGAAATTTCATTTTGCTTTATTCTCAAAAACAAACATATTGAATGATTATTGTGTCAGTGCCAGGATATAAGTATCAAAATTTCATTCTTCCTTCTTGTTTCCTTGCAGGTCAAGGTTTGAAAGAAAAATATGTGTATAAATAAAACAGGCACAGATCAGATGTAAAAATCCACCTGCTCCATTTATTAATGTGGTTCTGCATGTGTTAATATAACTTCAGGAATTAGGTAGCATATGAAAGTACAGCTCAGTAAATTTAAACAGTTTTGAGGAAAGGTACATTTGGGAATGTGAAACACAGTGAGAATAAACATATTGTAGTCAAGGGTAGAAAGAATACAACACAGTAGGATGGTGGTTGGAATTTCAGCCCTTAAAAAAATTGCTTTTTGACTAAAGCTGTTGCTCCAGGTGAAGCTCCGGTGCCTGCTGCCACTCCAGCATTCGCAGGTGCTGCTGCCTCTTCTTTGCCTCCGAGACAAACACCTGCTAATATTAGCTACCTCCTTCCCGTCCCCACCAGAAGGAGCTTAACAGATGATATTTTCATTGGATTGTGCAATAATGTGAAGTCTTCTCTAATCTTATTTGGCACATTACCCAGTGGATTTATGGAAATCCTCCATGCACTTTAACCCGCAGGTGCAGCAGCCACCTCGGGTCCACGTGCGGGATGCGCTGGACGGGAGATGCGCCCTTGACTTCAGCAGCTCGCAGAAGCTTTGTCAAGGCCTACAAGCAACCTGTAAATCCAAAGGGAACGAAGCCTAAAAATCAAGCTTCCAAACACATCGCACTTCGGCTGATTAGCAGGGAGAAAAAAAGAATTAATAATGAGGAGAAAAAAAAGATAGCCAGAAACTACAAACACCAGGGAGCCCATTTCAGTGTTACTTGAAAATAAAGCAACAATAGCAAGACTAGCCATCTCATTAAATAATAATTTGTTCTTTCCCTTTAATGCTGCACATGTTCTTTAATGGTTGTGACTTCTTAAGACACTGTGACTATCATTTCCACGTATTTATCAATAGAAAACTTGTATAACTTTTAATGAGTCCTTGAACTGACCACCTGTGAACAAGAGGTATTGTAAACCTTGTCTCTTGAAAAATGAAAAATAATTTGAACACAAGATTTCCTTGATGTGGCTGATCTAAAGTGAGTCAGGAAATTACTAGCAGCCAGCTCGTGCCATGCTACTTGCAAAATTAAAACATATATACCACTCTTGTCCGATAGCAAAGAGTGGAAGGTGTTTTCATTTCTCACATTTGGAAAATTGCAGGTAATTGGGGAAGGAGAGAAATCTCAGTTTAATAAAGGAGAATTCTTTCAGTAGTACTGAAATATATATTGCTATATTTTGCCATGATCAGATTCCTGGCATTGGGGGAACTTTCAAGCTGTTAGAACTGGCGTGATGATCTTATATGTACACATGACTTCTAACCTGGATGTCTCCTCACAGGAGCTGCATCTCTGCTTTGAGTAAATACTAGGTTTTATATGGAATTATTTTACTTACTGCAAAATTTCAGGAAAAAAAAAAAGTGTAAAAAGCATCACTTCATTTCAGCTGAAAGGTGAAAAAAAAAAAAAAACGTGTAAAAAACATCACTTCATTTCAGCTGAAAGGCTTTGTGAAATCTTTACCAATATAAAATGGAATCCTACTTCATTTATTCTTCTATATTACCTTGTGAATTACCTGAGACTGTCTTCTTTCATTTTGATTTTACTGTTCTGTTTAAATTTTAACATTTTGTTTAAATTACATATCCTCTGGCATTTGTTGCAGCATAGATTTCTTTTCCTTTATCAGTGCAGTGAAATAGTGCTGTTTCAATATTTCTACAGTAAAATTTTCAAAAATGACAAAAAGGTACATTTTCTACATAGAATTTTCAAATACACTGAGATAAAAGAACATTCCAACCCTTCTGTAATGCGAAGCATTTAACTGCTTTCAAAGTCTTGTGTCAGTATTTGTTGTGAAATGTTTCATTTTGATGTCTTCAGAGCTAAAAATCAATTCAAAAAATCTGCCTTTTATGAAAGTTTGAAAGTTTAATGAAAATTAAATTTCAGGCTTACACCCAATAATTTAATTTTTCATTTAGAGGTTATCCGCCAACTTTGAACGTGGTGAAGGAGTGAATCGCATGCAGCATAACTTGAAGAATCCTCTGCTGTGCCACTTATTATAAAAACTATAGACATGCATTTCCCAATATCTCATCTGCAAGGGAGAATGGTAAAGAAGCTAGAAAGTGAAAAGGAAATACCATCGCAAACACCCAATCTAATTTTTTTAGAAATACTGGAGTACACAAGTTAAATCACTCCTGCTCAGATAGCAATTACATCCTAGGAAACAGTGTTTTGCTGCTTTGGACAACTTTTTGAAAATAACTTTTCCATAAACAAACATATTTTGAACAATTTTTCCTGAGTTCTAGCCTAAATCAGGAATTTGTTTAAACTTAAACATAAATATCCCCTTGTTCCACTTATGTTCTTCTGCATTAATAATCATTGTACGGGCAGTGTAAAGTAGTTATTATCGTATTTCTGTTGTGATGGTGTCTAAAACCCCATGCTCAGTGTTTTCCAGAGGGCCATCTTTGTCCTGATGAATAGGCAGGCCCCCAAAGTCCATACTGAAAAATGACTGCATCCTTTTAAATTATTATCTTGGTGGCACAGAATATTCTGTGGGCCTATTGAGTGATTTACTGCACCAATAATAGTGTCCTTTAGATTTCATAGAGTTTTAATGGAAATACCTGAAAACCTGGAAATACACTGCACTCCCCTTTGTGAAACCGGTCTCAGAGGAGCCTAGACTATCCATCTGACACACTCGGATGAATATAGAGCAGGAAGAGCTGTCCTGCATTTTCTGTTCTTCCTGTCAAACACAATCTCCCAGCCCCGAATTGCAGCTCCCGACTCTTTCCAGCTCCAATTGTGCCTTTACTTGTGTTGCATTTATTTACCATGTCAACTCACCCCTTTCTTAACAGTTTTGCTTTTCTTTCCCTTCAAACAAATACGTCCTTTTCTGTATGTCAATTTTTGAAATGTGTGCTCAAGTCAGGGGTTAGGCAAACCTTATCAGTATGCGTGTGTGCGTATGTGCACGCACTTGTGTATGTAATTCAGAAATTTTCTCTTACTGAGCAGGACGGTTGCATCAGAAAGCTTGTAAAAGCACAAGTGGAACAACAGCACAATACATCAAAGGGGGAACTGAGATTCTTTTTATTTTTCCCCCCTCGTAATTTTACTTGAATGCATCACAAAGTGGCAATTATATGGCACATTTTTCTTCTAAAAAATTGGCCTCGTTGTGCCTTTAGACAACAAAACAGCATGAAGAAACCATACAGGCACAGCTTGGTTCCAAATAACCATGTTTACCTAATATACACAAATATGCCAGGCCTAACTATATAAATATTGCTACTCTGACTTATTTCTGTAAGTTTCTAAAATGCAAAACATGGTAAATAGAAAAGAACACCCGCTAGTTATGTACCCTGTAGGAAAAGGCAGCAAATCTCAAGCATAAACATATTTGCAATGTGATAGGGAAAG
>NW_010584785.1:48850-76773 GCF_000705375.1 Tinamus guttatus | reverse complement strand
ATCCATGCAGCACTGTTCTTTAAAGCAGAGGGGTGCATCTCTTGAATTTATGTAACATACATATTGATTTACAAAAAATACTTTATATTTCATTTAATTTGAATTGATTTCTAGCATATTTTTTCACTTTTAAGATACTCAAGAGATTCTCAGGGTAAGATGAAGCTCTTTTTAGGATATTATTGGTTATATTAAAAAAAAAAAACCTCTTGGTTTTTCCCAGCATTTAAGACTGGTGCCTGACCTTTAAACCTGGGATAACCTTGGAGGATCCTTATGACAGTCATTCTTCATTCACTAGCAGGACTTCAAGAATTCTCTTGAGTTTGGCTTCTGGAGAGAGGACGAAAAAAAAAGAAAAAGAATTTTTAGGGCCCAACTCGTCTCTTGCCTGGTGCAGAGATCAGTGCTGAGATGCAGCAGGGACATTGTCCAAAGCCCATGGGCTTGCAGACCCAACCGTGCTCAGGTTTGGCAGAAGGTGACAGCTGGAACCAGTTTCAGCAGCATTTCTTGACACTTGCCCATCCCAAGGTTCTCCCCAAAACACCAGACCCTGCTTGGTGAACTAGCTAAACCAGGCTACCTTTGGCCCTGCAGTACTGAGCATTGCAATCATTAGAATAAGGAGAGAGAAAAGGAGGCGGAAGGAAAGAACAGCTGAAAGAAGAAAGAACATATTTATGAAAAGTGAGAAATGCAAGCACTCTTCCCAGTTTATTTCTTTTTCTGCAAAAAAATACTTCACAGCATACATCATTTCAAGTCTCACACTTTATTACTATAAAAATACCCCCCAGAACATCTTTCCTTTCTGGCATTTGCTTACTTTATTAAGCACTTAAAACAACCCAGTTTGTGGTTTGGCTCCTAGTTGTGTTTTTATTTGGTGAATTTGGTTTTGTTTGTTTGCAGAGACGGGGGTGGTTCCATTTAATTATTTGCTTATTCCTCTCCCTTTATCAGTTTGCTAAATTTTAATGTCTTTCTACATGTTGGAAAAATTAGTTTCTCACTAAACGGCAGAGTCCCATTTTCCTTTGGCTACTTTACAAGGGTCAAGAAATGCAAAGAGCAAAAAGGAGCAGCAAAAGGAAATTTGAAAAAACGTTTTAAAAGAGAGAAAAATTAAATAGTTAGCTTTTTATTGCACATATATCCCCCACACAAATATAAAACTCTAAAAACTTTTCTAAAATAGCTTTTTCAAAATGAGTTCTAAAGAGTCCAATGCCAAGTTACTTTGGGGGCATATTTTACACTCCTCCTATAGGAAATGAATTACTTTGACTGCCAACCTGTTCACTCACAAGCACTTTTTTTTTTCCTGTTTTTTTTTCTTTCATTAAACACAGTTCTTGCCAGAAACTGAGGCAAAAAATGACAAGGAAGTCTAATAAATCCAAAATATAATTTAGGCTTAAATTTTCTTTTGGTAGATATACTGAAGAAACCAATGTCTTTGTTTAATACGCAGCAGTCAAAATAATGGAGGATTTTTAAGAGAGGGCCTTTCCATAAAGAAAGCTTAAAAAAAAAATCTCGTAGAATGTCTATTCTGTTAAGAGAACTGATGAATAAAACAAGAGATTTTTCAGGGCACTTAAAAAAAATCTGTTTTCTTCTAAAAGCTTTGGCTACTGTGTGTCCCTCTCTGCAGACACCGCTTTATTGACTCCTCATTTCAATACTCTGGTATTAAAGAAGGGATTTCACTCTCCACTGAAACCACTTCCATCATGAATCTAGTCCCACGATGGTGAAATTCAAGCTGAAGAATTAACTACTACTTTGGGTTTGTGTTAATTGAATAACGAGAATAATCTCCTCCAGCTGTGATAATGGGATGACTCCAGATCAGTCCTAATTCCTAGGTCTTTTTTATTTCTTTTCCAGAAATCATAACTATTTGACCACCTGGGTCCAATTGCTGCTAAACTCCGGCATCATACACATTATTATTGCACCAGTTTTATTTAGCTTCTATAACACTTTCCTATAGTTTGATCCTTATTTAGACTAAAAGCAAGCAAAAACATCCCCTTATTCCTTTTCCTCACCCAAACGCCCGGCAAGACAAGCACAAATAACCACCGTGCTCCAGAGAGAACACACAGATTCTCTCTCTTCTTTTAAGCAAGCAGGGAATATTTGTGCAAGGGAAGGACAAGGGTCAGGACAGGCAGAGCTTGTACCTGGAGTTGTCTCTCTTCGGGCCATGCACCAGGGCTGCAAGTTTCCTAACACACAGGCAGTGATCCATCCGCTGCCCCGATGAGCCGGGCCACAGAAGCCAATTAGGTGATAACCTCAAGTTGGCTCAAACAGAGGTCCCACACGTGAACTCTGGCCGCTTTATCCGCTAAGCTGCCCCGAAGCAGGAGGCGGTTCTAATAGGAGCGAGTTGTTTTTGTCAAAAATCATGATTTCCCTGGGAATCAGAATGGCATCCAGTAATAAAGAAGAAAAAACAGAATACAATTAAATTACAAAGTTTTTATGCAGCAGAAAAAGCATTTTTATTTAAATTTCATGTTCACTGCGTTGTTCTCCTTCAAGTAGATCCTGGAAGAATATAGTTCTCAGAATCATTTCTTTAGAAAATCTCCTATTTTAAAGGGCATATTTAAACTAGAATGGTATTAGGCAGAAAAAAACTACGAGGTGCATTGTGTTTGTTGAAAGAGACAAAGTGCGAATGGATGCTATCTGCAGGACTATTTCCACTCTAGTCCTCTACTTTCTTAACATTTGGCAGAAAAAAAGGCCCTACAAATATTAAGATATGGACACGGAACCTCAACTTATACAGCTTGGCACAACCCCATCAAAAGCAGGAAAGTGACATTGAAGAGCTGCTCTAAAGACTTACAGAAATAACAGGAATGGGAGAATTTCACCAGTGCTTTCCTGGCTGAGGCGAGAAGATCTGCTGGGGGAGCAGACACAGTGCACGGCCGTGACTACTTACATGCTAATTAAACCAGTTTTATATTTTGGTACTGGAAAGATGGTTAAACCCATCTGTTTCCTTTTAAATTATTCTACTAGCTAGGAAGAAAATGTGATCAAGATAGCATCTAGGTGATAAACAGCTTTTTTTTTTGTCTGCAGTTGAATCAAAAGACCCAAATAATATTTGGATTACATAGTACCTAAGTGCAGATGCAAAGTTTTATTGAAATGCAGTGAACAAAGTGATCTCAGGTTAATCTGCAAGGTTTCGTTCCAGCCAAAACAGTGCTTTAATTTCTTTTGCATTTTATTTAAGCTTGCTTCCTTCTGCATATTTTAACCCTTAGAACAGGAATGTAAATAATGCATTTCAAAACAAGGGTTGAAAGAAATTTCCCCGATGATTTTTTTTTCTTCTTTTTTAGCTAAAAGCAATTGTTGAATATGACCCCATCTGAGGCCTCTTACACATCAGGCAATCAACAGGCTGATGTCTCGGTGGAGCGTTCCAGCAAATTACCTGGCACAGCCATCGCGGGGTAGCTGCGCTGGAGCACATCCCTGGAGCTGAATTAGAGCTTGCAAATTGCCTCCACAAATCCCTTTCCTCATCGTCACTTATTGTCCCACATAAGTAGCTATCATTTTAATTGACAGAGTATTGCGTGAGGGAAGCAGAAGCATGAAAAATATGAAGGGCAGCATTCGGAGACAAAAATATAGCTCCATTGAAATTATACCTTGTCAAGAGGGAAAAATATTCAGGTTGGCTGAACATAAATCAGTGAGTCTGAAAGACCAAAATGCTGGAATTACCTGGATTCAGAAAGCTGATATAGGCAAGCATGGAGCCCTCCTATTCAGACTCATCTTTTTCCTCTACTTATTTTTCTTTTGGGTTGGTTGCAAATAAATAAATAAATAAATAATAAAAAATAAAGTGAGTGCTTGAAAAGGAAAAGCAGAAAAGAGCTGGAATATAAATAATAACACCTTGTATTTGCAGAGTCCTGGAGACTGATAAAGCAGCAGGAGATATTCCCTAGGGATTGGCTTGAGTCCAACCTGATGCGGCAGCAGGAGCAGCCTTCAAGGTGAATTTGTGGTCCACGTCCATTGTAACAACCTTTGAGGGGATCACGGGCTCTGAAGCAGCCCTAAAAAACGAAGATGAGATGCAGACTCAGAACATACCCATTGTGTGAAGGTTTTGATGCCCCACATGATATTCCTTAGTAATTTTGATATAGCAGTTGCTAAAGACTTCAGTACTTTTTCAAAATAGACAAAACAAAAAACACATATGCCTACCTGCAGTCATACTTCTGTTATCCTCTGCTGCAAAGGTGCACAGGAATACCCAATTCCTTTATCTTTCTTGCCCACAAGCTCCATGGTTTCCATGGCCCTATGAAACATATGCATCAATAAAACAAAGAAAAAGTGCTTATCTTCTCCCTTTTTAAAGGGAACCCTACAAGACCAAAAAACTGAAAAAAATAGAATTAGAAGTGTGTTAATATGACTGAGTTATGTTTAACTTCACTTTCTTCTATCCTTCACTGTCAAGACAGAAGTACCTTCCATTACAGATTCTAATGGTAGTCAAAGCTATTTCTGTCTTCAAAAATAAGGATAAAAGAATCTATACTTCAGTTTTTCCACTGAAAAGAGATTTTTAAAAGTTTACATCCACTATTGATTGATTTATTTATTTAATCCATCCACTGATAGCACAAAAGCTTCTGCTTTAGCACTTTACAGTTGATGCTTGACTGAACTATAGAGCTTACTTTTTTATGCAACCCTGAAATCAGCTTCAACACTGAAGCAAAGGCCACGACACTAGAGATTTTCAAGCAGACAGAGTAAAATAATATTGGTCGTGTATCAGTGCAGTAGGCGTTGAAAATATAAAGAGGAAAACCATTGATCAAAATAATAGATAGAAGGATTTTTTTAATCTTCACAAGTCCATACACGTTCATATCTCTAAATGTAAGAGACATGCAGAAGTGCATCTTGGTATCTGCAAGTATTTGGTGTCATATATATATATGTATGTATCTATGTATAAATGCATATCTCCCAGTTCTTAGCTCAATTTCTTTGATGTTTCCGTCAAAATACCATTTTCCCTTCCCTTGTGGCAAGCTCTAAAGTTAAGCCTTTCTTTAAAAGTCCTCTTGTGCTGCATTTTATTTCTTCTGGTTAATGTGTGTTTCGTTTTGTTCTCGAAGTAAAAATGCACAAGTTCTGGAAAAGATTTATACTTCCCTAAATCAGCTGCACTTAATGTATAACAAGTTCAGCAAGAGATAGCTTGAAAGGAAGAGCCAGATTTCTCCTGCTGCCCCAGTGGGGCTGGCAAGTACATGGGACCTACAGGAAAGACAATCTCAGCATAAAGCTCAAACCTGAAGGCTATTGATGCTCCTCCAGGATTTACTCATTAGGGTAGGTGTCTTAACTGAGGAATGGCCTCCACAGAAGGTCAGACTTCAGGGGGTCAAGCTTGCACCAGCAGAAATGTATGAGAGATTTGTTTTCTCAGTACAATGATTCATTAAATATATTCTGTCATTGCTTATTGCTATCGATATTTTGTACCCTTGCCTTCAAAGTACTTAAGGTGTTCATCACTTTACACACACTTTATAGATGGGTAAACTGACGTACATCAAGCACAAAAGGTTCAACATTAATAAATGACTGGAAACAGAAGTTGGAGAAAAACTCTCCCTGTTTGGCAGTCACAGCTTGTTTATTATGCTAAACACATTAAAGGACTTCAGGATTGACAAACTTCACCAAAAACAGGGCATTTTTGATGCAAAGCCTGCTAATATGCCAAAGTTTGGGCTGGATATTCCGAGGAGTAAGAGTTAACTTCAACAAAAGCCTGTTTGTGCTTTAAAAGTGTCATATATAAGCTTGATTAATGGAAATAGATTAGAAAGAAATATATTTTAATAAAGAGAATGCACTTACTATTGCGTTATCGGAGCACAACTGACATGGGACACAGTCTAAACAAAAGTCAGCAGCTACTAATGAGGCTTGTTAGTGATGCTAATCTATGTAAATGTTATTAATTGAGAACATCTATCTTTTATCTCCAACATTTGGTAATCAGGCAATTAAAAAACAATGACATTCCCGGCGGTTGTTCTCCCAGTTAAGAAAAAAAGTGATCAAAGAGTCCTGAATAAGGAAAGGGAAAGTCCCTTATCAAGAGCTAGGCCTTGCCTTGGGCTACCAGGCCTCATTAAAGGCAGAAAAGCTCTGTTGATCACCAATTAACCTGATTTGTAGGAACTCTGATAAAGACCTCAAACAACATGAGTTTTCTTAACTATAATAAATGACACAGTTTATTGACAAAAATAAAAACGTTCAGGTTGAAAAAGAACATAAAGGAGCTATTCAAATGGGATAGCCCCACCACACACCAGTCCTGAAAGACATGGGATAGGTTTAACTTCGCTGCACTGGTGGCATATTATCAATGCCAGATACAGGCAGACCTATTAACAGCCAGACACACAACAACCAAATATATACATATTTGGTAGCTGTCACATAAATTTCTGTCATCTCTAGTCATAACAGACAGCAGATTGCATTAATTATGTATGTACTATGCTCATGAATGGAAATGTAGTGCTCTAGGGTGATCCCTATCTCAAAGCACAAAAGTTAGAAAAAATATGTTTTCTTGAAACTTAATTAGTGGACATTTTGTGATTATACTTTTTTTTTTAAAAAAATCTTAGCAGTTGCTTTAAATTATCCCTAGTGTAAATTTCCATGTGCCTTTTTAACCCATTCCTCCCTTCCCAGGGAATATATTCCCTCCTCTGAGGTATTGCTTAGAGCATCTTGACTAGTAGGTTTAGAAGACTGCAGTGCAGCTGTCAACTATAATTGTAATTATTGCCAGCAGCTTGTTAATTCACAGGGTGATGGTCTGTCCCCATTTGTCACTCTGGAGAAAGAGGGAATGAACAACAACCAAATTTAGAGTTTGGGCCTAGAGTTGGGTGAAATGGCACATTTATGGTACCAAATTCAGATCTTCTCTATATTTAAAGCTTTTTGTTATCATTGCTACTATTCCAGTAAAACTTATTAACATGGTTGCTAACTATATAATTGTTTTTGTGTTTAGTGATCTTGCCAGCATTAGCATCATGCAAAATTATACCCTAAATTTACATTACTTTATTGGCAACATTTTTTGTGTGTGTTTTAGGTCTTCAGTGACAGTGTTTGAGAAAACTAGACCTGCCCTTTTAGGTTGAACAAGTAGCTGATGACCATGATCTCTATGGCCACATCTGACTGAGGAGGGGGCCATAATTTCTAAGAAAATCTTTTCCCTAACAAAATTTGCTTCCTCCATTCTCATAATAGATTCATGCCTATTCAATCCAGAACTATAGTGGTAAAGAAAATCACATGGGGAAGTCCAAGATCTTTAAATGAGAGTAGACCTTTAAAAAAAAGAAAAAAATCTTGAACTGTAATAAACAGATTGATGCTTGGCAGAGAATGCCAGGTATCAGATAGACAGAAGGATGCATTGCAGCAAGGGCAGCATGAAGAGTCAATACCTTGGAAGTTCAGACCCTTTTAATTAAATGTTAAAGTGAAAATTCAGGTCCTTCGTGTTATGGCATGCAAGTATTTTGCAGATATCTTCACACCAGTTCCAATTTCCTCCCCCCAACACTGCTTCTTTTTCCTAAACCAAGACATTAGTGCCCAAAAGAAGAGTTAGCAGCTAGTAATACCACAAGAGAGCTTTTATCTTAATATATAGATCTGAGCATGTTTTACAGCAAAGTTAATTATCTCAAACCAGTGATTTTGGTTGGTCTTTGATTTAGCTGTTCAAGCAGATGCCACCATAGAGCTTCTATTATGCGCAAACAATGGTATTTCACTGGTGAAGTGCCCTGCATGCCTACCTCATTATTAGAACCCAATTAATTTTTCTTTATAATAAAATGGAAAGACTTAGAGCTAAAGGAAGGCTAATATAAAGAAATTTGGACCAACCACAAAGAGTACCTGGAAGAACCATAAGGAAAGAAGAGCAGTAATTATGTGACACATGCACACACACAAAAAGAATGAACATGAATTGAAGTTTCAGAAACAGGCCCAGGGAGCATAGATCACAATCTGGCTAGATTGCTAAAGTAGTACTAAGATGTCTTAATTATATGACTGATGTAAGCTTTAAAAGAAAGCTCAGTGTTCACAATGGCTACAAGGTTATGAATGTTATCTAATGTATAAAGACAACTTACCACTGAAAGCAAGCACTACACATGAAACTTGAGACCTTTGTCTTTTTAAAAGAATCAATAAGGTCTTATTTTTAATCTATATTATGTTTAAGAAAATGTGATGGCATCCCTGATTGAAGATCACACAAATAATTATGCTAATAATGACTCACTTTGTAGGATCTACAAGGACTGGATCCACAAGGACTGTCATTTGAATTCCTATGACACCATGTGAGGGGACCCAGTTCAATTACCTGCTGGAAGTATGCAGACTGTTTGTTTGAAATAAACTGAAAAAGCACTGCTTAGGGAACATCGATTAACACATTCTAACACACTTCTGATTACTTTAATCCAGTGAGTTACCTCACCAGCAAATTGTCTGCTTTTGAGATAACAGGGTTAGCTGACATTGGGAACTCCATCCTTCAGGGAATTCCAGTATTTCAAAACTTTTTCCTGACTGAGCAAAACAAGAAAAAATAATCTCATTTTTAGAATTGATTTTGAATTTTCATTCAAGCATGTCACTAGAAATTATTTTGTTTCCAATGTATCATTACAATTGTTAATGTCGATAGGAAATAGATAAGTGGATTTAGTCACATTTTTTTTTAATACACAAAGTTTAAAAATATAATCCATAAAAAGATACAAAGCAAACCATTATATTGAAAAGCAAACTAATTTGAAAACTCTAATCTGTGCATGGCTTCTAAGCTTCCAAAAACTGCAGAAATGACATAGTCTCCATTTCTCTGGCTGTCAGTATCACTGTCAATAAACTGCCATACCCCATTTCTCCCTTCTTTGCTAACTGAACAGCTTGTTCCAGGGGAGCTTATTCCACAGCTCACTACAGATCATGGCAAGTCTTCTTCCAAGTAGAGGAGCACCTAGGTGATACCATCATGCCATCCCAGACATTAGTGGCTCAGCATTGGATATGCCAAGATTGACAGATGTTTTGCTATCAGCATTCATTTGTTCAGCATTTCAGCTAGGAAACACTTGAAAAATGTTCTGATACCATCATGCCATCCCAGACATTAATGGCTCAGCATTGGATATGCCAAGACTGACAGATGTTTTGCTATCAGCATTCACTTGAAAATGTTTCTTAAAACTGTCATTATTTTCTGATGAGCAATCTAAACTTGTTTTCAATCTTTTATCTTCAGAAAGATCAGTAAATCTTACCTTCGTATATAAATTGCTCTCATCTTCATATAACAAAGCTTATTCTAGTGGATTAATAAGCACTTTTCTGCAAGCTTCCAAAATTTTAGATAAACTAGATGGACAGATGAACATAGAAAGTCTCTCTAGAATGGACAGAATTAAGTGATAAACTAAGTGTCCCCCCCAAAGCCGTAAGTGCATTATGCACATTTCAAGAACAAGCATCCCTATAAACATCATCTGAGACGGTTTTGGGTAGTCTAGGCTGCTTGACCTTTGCCAGGGTTGTAGATATCCTCTCCATTTATCCAATCTGTTTATTATTGAAGAGTAACTCACTTGCTTGGAGATACCCAAATATAATCTTAACACTGCTGGCCCATTTCTATTTAAGAGTCATTTTATGAGTCCTGATTGACCAAGAATAGAGTGCAAGTTAATGCTACAAGCATTACACAGAGGAGACAAAAATAAAAGCTCTACTGTGCAGACAGGAGGGGTGAAGGGTCCATTGAAAAATCAGAGAGATTAGCAACTCATCACATTATATGTGGGTTATCAGGAGACAGAGGTAATGAAAGTGAGACCTATATCCTTGATCAATAAGAGTTTGACTGCATTTTGAGTTCATTTTCCCCTGCTGAGAGTGAGACAGCAAGCTTACTATTGATCACAGTGTTAATCCATAACTAGTCTGGGCCCTAGCCTAGTGGAACAAGGAGGAAAAATAAGATAATAAGCAGGAACTCTTGATCTTTTATTATGGTGTGCTAGATAAAGAGAGGGCAAGGTTCAAGGTGAAATTCTTTATGGTTAACCCCTTCTTTGCTGCTTAATTCCTCCTACTGCATGAAACAAGGTAAATTAGCCAAGCCTCATTTTTTGAATAAACATTAAACTTGAACCGTGTTGACAAATTTCTGCAGTGATACCCATATAGGAACACAAATTATCACTCTACATTCTTTAAAAGCCCAGGGAGCAGAGCCACCCAATGGCACTCAAGTGAGATGTCAGGGCCACATACTTGATTCGCGAAGGTGTCATCCCACAGAAGCTGATGGACCCGTGCTACAGCAACCAGAAGGTGACACCCCACTAAGCTTCAGCAGCTGCTTCCTTTGGGCATGACACATCCTGATCTTAAGATGTACAAAAGTTTGCATTGCTCAGGTACTTACTCTAGCCTTCATAATCAGCATGTCTAGATATTCTCCAGTCATATTCTATTTCCAATGTTTTCAATTTACAGCATGCCCAATTAAGGCAACTTAGCCTTCCCCATAGCAACAGCACTCTAACATCAGAGTCAGCAAGGACTTGGAGTTAAACAGACAACATGAAGTAGTGGGAGCTTAATACCTTTTAATGCACCCTGGGAAAAGGATTAAAATTCACATTGTCATCACAAAGGCATTTCTAAAACATAAATAGCCTGTAAACCATATCTTAGCTAACAGCATTTCTTGCAATACTTAAATAAACCTGGTCTCTTAAACAAGAGTACTGAAACTCCCTGTGCTCCTGGAGATGTCTTTGGGATGAGGTAGAGTGACAATAACCATGTGAACAGATTATACTAAGAATGCTTACATTTTCCTCAGCATTTAAAAAAAAAAAAAAGTGCCCTCTTCTTCCCAAACTTCTGTGAGAAAATAAATAAGTTTGGCCTCTCTTGCCTGCATCGATGTGCATCATTTCTAGTGAACCAAAAGCACAAAGATGCCCAGACAAGTGGTGCAGAAGGGGGATCCTTACAGCTCTCAGCAAGATTCTCAGCTGGGTGCTATTTTTGATCCCCTGATATGGCCAAATTATAATTTCATTCTGCCTGCTGACATCAGGTGGCTACTTCAGCTGGGTAGTGCTCTTTTCAGCTGCACCAGTCTACAGTTGACACATTCAGATGTTACATATCACTAACTTGCAACCTTTATAGAGCTACATCACAGTTAGCTCATTTTAGCTGTTGTGAAAGGATCGCTGTTCACTACTTGCATGTTGCACAAGCTGATTGTGGTAACTACTGCTTGTAAAGCACTCCAAGGTTTTGGGGGGAAACAAACAGTAGAATTACAAAGCGTTGTAGTCATAATGTTGCACAAATAACTACAGCAAGGAAAAACTGATGAGAGTTTCTACAGGTTATTAAAAACACAGGCCTGTAACTGGATGTACTTTTTGAGCAGCAAGTGCCCTGTTCTTTCAGGTGCTCAAACAGAGAAAGATTAATCTTCAAGAGGTAGATAGCCAGATATTTTTTAGTGCTGAGCATGTTTTACACAAGGGTATGTAATGCAACTATGCACTGTAACATAAATCAATTTACAGAGAAAACAAAAAGAGGAAAAATCCCATTGTTCTTCAGTTTAATAACATGAGAAAACTCAGGGGAAAGTGAATGATAAGAAGAGTCCCAAGAAATGGCAGCTTTGCTAAAAAATATCAAATTGCCAAAATATTGCTCGAGGCAGCACCCACTGGTTAAGCAGAGTGGTTCTTCCTATACAATATTAAGCAGCAGAGACTCCTGCAGATCAAAAGCAAGCATCTCTTTGGCAGCTTTAGGGGCTGTGTTTACTGGACTTCTCTCCTCTGTTTTATAGTATCTCAGTAGTTCAATGCATATTATTAGTTTTATACTCTGAAAACACAGCTTTGACTGCAAAGCCCCAAATATCTGACATTTTTAATTCAAGGTGTTTGTTTTTTTCTTGACAAGGAGGTTTCCCCAAACTCTTTCATCTCATTTCTTGTCATGCACTTGAAAACACTCCTTAAGTTGGCAATGAAAGGAGATGGTTAGAGGAGAGGAAATTATAAAGCATATGCCTGGACAGGCACTGCTTTTATAAGGCTGTGATCTGGTTTGGGATCACCAATGCCTTGATTTTCTTCTGTAGGTACTTATATATGGACCTGAACAATGCATTCGTGTGCTTTGAACAACATCCCCTAAACATTTATAGATTATATTTTTTGATTACAGCCTCCATTTATGCACATGCCAAAATGGAGTACACTCCCTGCACACACAAGTATTGTCTTCAACCAAAGCAGCAACTTTTAAAATGTCGCTCAAGATGCATACAAATCAAATATGAAAAGCATTACCATGAAGTCGTGGGGTAAATGCACCTCCCCATTCCTCAAAGCAAAAGGACCACAGTTTGGAAATTTTTCCCTGACAGGCAAGTTTCACCTTGTGTCTTAGAATAAGAATAAAGTCATTAGTGACCAAGTAAGCCAGGAACCAAAGCAGGTTAAGTTATGCCTTTTATTAAGGTGAGCAACCCACAAGAAAGGAAGATTCAGAAGACTATTAGAAGAACAGACTGCTGGGCTTTGATCAGTTTATGATCTAACTTTTTTTACAGGAAGACTCTGAATAGCTAGAGGTGGTCTCCCAAGTTCACATCTGGTGGTGTCTGCTTTCCCAATCCAGTTATTAGATAGGCTAAGACACACCACAAACCACCTCAAAAAAATACTTAAAAAACACATTAAAAAAGAAAAAAAAAAAAAAAGAGGACTAATGTCTTGGTTATCTTTTTGCAGATATGACAAGACACTGTATAATTAAGATGGTTGTAATTCTACATTGAGTGCTACTGCACTCATACATCTAGCCCAGTACTTTTAGGGTGCCTCAGGTTGCCAGGTACAAAAGAACAGACTTGGGCAGCAAGCACATGCCAGTGCAAATCTTACAGAATTGAAAGCCTAGCAACCTGCACAGACAACAGCAAAAAAAATATTGCTTTGGAGTAGAGGAAAGTTCTTAAAATGGATTACATTCCCTCAGCTGTAGAAAATAAGCTCTTGAAACCTGGGGAGCTCATGTAACCTCTGAGCAGTACAACACTGGGGATGATGCCATTTCATATCCTACTTCAGGCTTCCTTATAGACACCAAGGTGCATGCTTCTGCTCCCTAATTTGCACCATAGGAGCAGAGTGTCCGCTCCAGGAATATTCCCCCAGAATAATTTTACCATAAAAATAGGAAATCTGTGTGACTATGGGGAAAGTGTTATACCAGACTTACAGTAAATTGAGAGCTGGAGGACAGTGGGCTTTTCCCTCTGTAGAAAGGGAAATGTTTTATTCCACTTGTCAAATTATATAATGACATAAGTAGTAACTTTAATAATAAAAATACATGTTGATTAATTATTCCCCTTCTAAATGTCCACCAGTGACATGTAATTAAAACAGACTCATTTATTTTGAGAGAATTTCTTTGAACATGATTTTGAATTCACTGGCTTTTAATAATGTTTAATTTCAAAATTAATTCCAAAGTAATGAAAATAGAAATAATACTATTCAGAAAAAAAAGTTTTTTGGTCTCCTACCAAAGTTTTTTTTTTTTTTTTCTCCTCTCTCACTTCCTCAAAACAATATTCCAAAAAGCTGCATTTCAACAACAGGTTTAGTCAGGACAGAGAGGGACAAGGAATTCCCCCACACATCATTGCACAGCTGAGCCCAGCCTTGCAGCCACCCTGCACACACTCAGACCAGCCTTCCCAAGCACCACCACACTGACCATAAAAAACTAACTTTCAGGAGAGAGAGATCATAAAATACTTAACTACAACATATATTGTAATTAAACTGGGAAGTCCTAGCACACAATGCTACAGAGTTTCAGCTCCAGGCTGCCAAATCTAACAGTAATTTCTGTAATTATTTAATATTAATTATAGGTCATCTACTAATATCTTCAATTAATTAAAGCTGTAATACAATTATGTAATTTATAGTTGCTGTTGGAAGAGGTTAATTTGTCAAGAAAGACACAAGGTAAACAGAAGTGTTATTAAAACCCTGCATAAACAGTCAATTCAAAACTTGAACTAAGCATAAAGAAATAATATAAAGAAATAAATGCCTAAACATTATCTATACACACACCCACACCCATATCAGAAGGTCCCAAAGCAATTGCATTTCACATAGTTTCTTCTTTACTCCCATATGAGGGAACAGCTTGATTCTTTTCCAATCATTATTTTTGCTTTAGTGATGATTTTAATCTAAGTTTTTTTGTTTTGCCTTTTGGGACTCATTCTTTTTTACTATATACTAGCCAAAAGAATTTTCTTTGTTATGTTTAAACTATTCTTGTCACTTTATTTACAGAAAGAAAAGTTTTTATTACAGATGTGCAAGTGAAAAGATAACAACTCATATTGCATCAGTAGGATTTCTATAAGCACAATTTAAAACCAACATTTGAAATATAAAAAGGTTTTTATGTTTTCCAATATTTTGCATCTTTTTTGTTATCAGTCCTAAAAGCTATGTTTTGCATTTTCAGAGCTGTATTTCTAAACACCATAAGCCTTAGGAAATGAGAATTACTTTTAATGGGATTCAGACACATGGATTATCCATGGCCAAGGTTGGACAAAGAAGACTCCAAGCCCCCAAAAGCCCTCAGATCCCCATAGACACCGTAGCAGTAATTTCAGCTCTTACTTCTCTACTTAGAGCCAAATCTTGCAGACTATTTTATACCTGAACAACTTCCCATACCAGATATTTCTTCTGAATTCAGTAGAAATAGCCTTGTTGAGGAGCAGACCAACACGGAGCATCTTGATGGCCTCTGAAGAGGCATTACCTCTTCCTACAAACCTTCCTGGCTCCATAGACAAAGCAAGACCTTCTGATTCAGATGGCCATTTAAATGATGATATGGGGAACAGCTGACACAGATCATGCAAGTGAAAGCCATTACATTAAACAGGTGTGGTGAGATCAGGCTCTATCCCCCTTGTTCGTTCCTGACATATGCTAGCAAACAAGCAAATTATTACAGCAACCTGATGTGAGAATGGGGTGGGGGGTAGAAATTTGCAGATGGTAACAAGGGCAAAAAATGAAGAATGAATTTTAAATCTGTGCAGCATAACATTTTAGCATCAAAGTGAGCATTTAGTACCAAACACCATTAATTAACATTTCCATAGGCTTTTTATTAAACGCTTGCTCAGCAAGTCAAGTGCCTTTCAAGCTTCGAACAGCTGTGAATGTATAAAAATATATTGACATGGATATACTCATGCATGCAAATAAATGTACTTCTTTCATTTGTTGTGAACGATCATTATTGTATTATAGCTTCTTAGAAAGCTGGAAACTGATTTGTATCATCAACCTGAACAGCTGAAAGACAACATAGTTTACTACCTGTCCTAGTCCTACAGTTTTGTAGGCAAAACTTTGTAGCCTCCTACAAAAAGATAATCCTTTCTTTTTCTTTTGTTCCAGCAGCTCAAGCCATGGAAAGGGGTATCAAGCTCTTGTTTTATTTAGAACATCTCTGTCAGAGATACTCAGTGCTTATTTAGATTTGGCTTTATATACAAACAAGAAACAGAAAAGACATAAATTCAGTCTAAAAGAATGCACTGTAATGAGTAGGTATGTTACTAAGTGCTTGCTAATGCCAAACACATTGAGCAGTCACCTGATAGCTTTTGTTTTTACTCTGTGATGGTAACTAAATTAATTTATTTCCTAATAAAATATTTCAGGATGCTGAGAAAATACAGATAAGTAGATGGAATCCTTATTAGGATCATCAGTATTAACATAAAATCCTTTTGTGCTCATTAAAGAAAATACAGTCAATTTAATTAATGCACATTAATCCCTAGTTGACATTAAAATCAGCTAAAAAAACAACATTGATATAGAATATTAAAATGAGACATAGAAAGTGTTAAAGGTGGCCACTATAGGAAGAAAACATTACGAAAGACCTGTGTTTCCCTTTTTTTATTGAAAATGGAGTCAGATGGAGCCGCTGTTGCCTCTCCCCTGCTAGAAGGAACGTTTCCATCCAGAAGTCATTGCCCATGAGACTCGGGAAGGGCAAGGAATACCGGAGGCGAAAGGTTGTCCCATGCAATGGGGAAAACCTTTGTCCTTCTCATGCAGTCCTATGCTGGAAATGAAGTGGGTTTTGCATAGGATACTGAGCTGAGCATTGTTTTTAGAGATACTGCTATGCTTGAGACCCTGCTTTTCATCCACTTTATCCCAAATATGTTTTGTGTTATTTTATTGCTCTGGCCATGATTCAGCAATGTATTTAAGCACTGCAGGGACTCCAAGTGTGTGAGTGATTTCATCCTTGTTCAGTAAAACACTCAATCTCACATTTTATTTTAGGCATGAGGTGTCTCACTGAAGTCTGCGAGGTACCTCACATGGCTTCAGTTAAGCAGGTGCCTAAGTGATATTACTAAAAAAAAAATGGTTTGAGTATATGAGGCTTATTTTCTGAAGTACTAGATGTGTTTAAGCACCTAAATCTCATAGGTGCTTCAAAAGTGCCCCAGGCAAACATGAATGAGAGCACACCAGCCGAGCTAGCTCTGGGAGCAGGTGGGTGTATCAGCCCGACTTTTGGCCCGTCCCGATTAGAAGCTGTTTGCTCCAGACACAAGGCCAGTGTAGCGTGGCTGAACCAGCCATGAGACCTGAGCTCCTGTTTGCTCAGGGCCCTCTAAGTCAGTGCTGCACTGAGTTCTGCAGAAAAGCTCCGTGAACATTGGGCTCCTCCAGAGGAACTGCCAAACCATTCTCAGGAACCAAGTGTCCAAGGTATAGTGGGGTTCAAAGGGACAACTCAATGTCCAGTCCTATGCTCTAAGACCTGGAAAAACATCAGGAGCTTGGTGTTTCAGATTTGCTGCAAGGATGCAGTAGACATCCAACTCAATGGAGGGTTCAGGGCTTGCAGGATTCACACAGGAGTTACATTTTCCCTTTTGTTTCCTGGCGTGTGCTCTAGTCACCAGATTGCAGAACCACTCTCATACTTGTATGCTCTCTCCATCTCAATTTCATCTGTAAAGTGGAATAACTTCAAGAGAATACATGTGGCCCATTTCTTCCCTCCCTTCCGACCAGAGCTGGGGCAGGAGCCCACATCCTCTGAGATGGAAAAGGACCTGGATCCTAGATCATCATACCTATGGGCTTACTGCATCCCACAAGGACTAGTGGGATGACAAGGAAACCACATCTTCCAGAAAGTACAAGGCAGTAGACCAGCCCCTTTTTCTCACCCAGTTTATTTTCTCTGCTCAACATGTTGAGAATTTCCTCTAGACAAGTCCCCATGGACAAGTATGGAGGCTTATTTGGGAAGGACTCCTAGAAAAAAAAAGCAGAAAACACCAACCCATGCAGCCTGCCAGTGGACAGATGACCCTAAATATCCCCAGAGGCAACTTCTAGGCATGTACCCAACTTCAAGCAGGAAAGCCACAATGCCTGCAAGCTTCACACTTATTCTGAACAGCGACAGAGGCATTTTGAGGATCCACAATTTGGACACAGGCATGGGAATACACCTTTCCCTAGGCTGCCTTTGAAAAATGGTTTTACATGCTCTGCAAATATTATCTTCCCAGCTCTTTGTCGAGTGGAGTCCAAAAACATTTGTTTGTGGGAGATGAGTGTTGGCCAAAGACTGATCTTCAGTGTGTAGCTTGCAACTGAAGATGGCAGAAATGCTTGCTGTAAGAAAAAGGTAGTCACTTCTGGTTTAAAATTCTTGTCTACATAGTAAAAATCGATTCATTTATATAGAACCCAAGATCAATAATAAGTATCTGTGTTCCTGTACACAAGTATTTCTAAAATACCATTCTAGTCACGGCAGGCTGTATTTAAGTTAAGGAGAGCTTTGCCATTCCTTGTTTGGTTATATTTTATTTTATTTATACTTCTTCATTGGTACCTGGCGTTTTGATTGTATACAGATTTTAACTCCAGAGTGAGGAATTTTTCTTTTTCTCCACCATTTCTGTCTTCTGTTAAAAGCCTAGACACTCCCTTCACTATTGATTACACTCACAGAGTTATCTTCAGCTTATAACTTATTTTATTCACTACTTTAAAAGTGAAGATAAAAGATCAAAAAGGAAAAAGTGAATTGTGTGATTATCCCATGAATGGTGTTTTTTGAGAACCAACCCGCTGCTAACAAAATAGAAGAGCATTGATTTTTCTTTCTTTTTTCCTTTTTTTTATGACATGACATGTTCCAAACTATGATAAGGTTTTGGGCTAATTAAATAGGAAGTAAGGTTTGTTCATGTGCTGTTTTTTTATGATAGATGTTAGTATGACGAGTCTTGGCTTCTTTTTTCTTTTTTTTTTACTTCGTATTTTAAAGTTTCCTTTTAAGTGTGTGAAAAATGAGTAAAAGTGTCAAACCTTATCACACATGACCTTGCTTTTTGGCTAGCCTCTTTCGCTTATCTATCAAACACATTACTCTCCCCATCATAACGTGGTAGTGCAAACATCGCAGCTGGCCAGCAAACATGACCAAAGCTACCTTTAAACTACCTCTAGGCTCTTTAAACTCAACTAAAAGGCTGATTAGGTTCCACCTCTTTGGTCATTATCTCCTTTTGATAGCCACGCGATGAAAAAGCAATCTAGTAAAAAGCTGCCTCATAGGAAAGCGAGTTAAAGTGTGTGCTCGCCTAGGACGGGGTACTTAAGGAAAACAATTTATTCGTTTGTCATAACCAACTGTGTAAACTAGTTTAGTTGTTTGCCGAGGCTCGGCGCGAACAAACGTTGTTGTTTCCTCCTCCGAAGCCTCTGGGCGAGGGGAGGGAAGGTGGAAACGAGACGGTGCCTCTCGGCCCCGGCCCGCGGAGCGCCGCGCACCCTGCGCGCCAGCGGTGCCAAGGCGGGGGGAAGCGCCCGCAAATGCCCCACAAGGTGTTTTTTATCCCCTGTGCGGACAGTTTAAAGAGACCCCGCATCCCGTCTCGGGAAAAGCCGCACCGCTTTCCTATTGCTGCCAAGGAACCCCTGTCCCGAGATTGACTGCGAGATATATTACCCCTCACTCGCTCTTTGATCCGTTCTCCCTCCCTACGAGTTATCTTTTTCTTTCTTTCTTCTTTCTTTTTTCCCCTTTTTCTTTACAAAACAATTTTAAAAGGGAGAGATTAGGGAGGGGAGGGAGAGGCTGCCGAGGCTGGCTCAGGGAAATCGCCAGCCTTCCTGGGACAATGTTTGCTCGGGTCTCCTTCGCACAATGCAAACTATTCAGGAATCAGGCTGTAGGACCTGGCACTAACAAGCCCTAAAACAACAGGTAGACTCCATTCCCTTGAAGCTCAGGAATCGTGTTTTTAAGCGTGGTTTACCCTATCGGGACAGCGGAGCAGGTAGCATGGCAAAAACCCCGCGGTGCAGTCGGCGCGCACCTTGCTTTCTTCCTAAAGTGGAATTTGGGCTATAAAATCACCTTTCCCGGCCAACTGAGCGGGTGCCAGCACAGATTGCCATAAGCAATGGGATTTGGCCTCATAAACCCGGAATAAACCCGCTGGACGGGAGCGGTGCTCCGCAAAATAGCGCTGGGGATACTGAGGGCTCCGGGGACACTCGGGCATCAGCGGGACCCCGGTGACGAATGAGTTACGAGTCCGGCGACTGGGGCCACTTGTCACAAGCACCCACAGGAAAAAAAGAAAAAAGAATTACTGATTAACGTGATCTGTCAACACGCCTTTACCCCGTGGGACCGGAGCCGATCTATTAGCTGGCACCTCCTTTGCCATCTCCCTCACCTTGGTGAGGTTTTGCATCCCTCACCTGGCCCTGAGTCACGGGTAAATATTGGCGGGTGCCAGGCCGTGCCCGAGGCCCCCGCCCGGGCTGGCACCTCCCGGAGCCGCTGCCAAGACCCGGGCCAAATGCCGGGCACAGCCTGGTGCCAAGCGCGGGGGCAGCCCGGGGCCGCCGTGCTTGTATATGTATATGTATATGTATATGTATATGTGATATATATACACACATATATACAAATATATATATATATAGATGTAATTATTGCCTTAGCCCAGCGTGACTTCGTGCAGAGGAATGGCGCAGGAAAGAGCACCTTGGTTCGTCCCGTCATGGACTAAAAGTAGCACCGGGGTTCAAACAGCAGCAATGAAAGCATCTTGCGTAAATTATTTCATCACGGAGCTTGTGAAACAATTTGCGGGGCAGGAAGGCTCTGGGCTGCTTTCTTTTTCATTTCTTTTCATGTTGTTGAGTTTCTTTTTTGGTTTTGAGCCCTCTCCGGGACAAACTACAGCGAGCGACGAACCACTAATTCACTCGACATCCTAAATATACTTCAATATAACTGACCGACGGCCACTGATATTTGGCGTGGCCGGTGGTGCTATGTCTGGTGCTTTGAAAGTCTCAGGAAATGCTCATTTGCAAAAAGAATTTGCCAAAAGAAAAAAAAAAATGCGCCGGGGGGGGTGTTAAATGAAGAGAATAAAGGCATTTGCTTGTGCGACCATTTGCGTAAATAAATACATATTAATATAATAATAAAACCACTCTCCTACATCTCTCTCCATGTATAAAATATCTAGTTCTCTAGTTGAGAGAAGCCTAGTAGCTGTGCAGTAATAGTTCATAGAAACCCCTCACTGTATTTCCTGAAAACCTAGGCTGTGCTGTAGGACCTGCTGTGTTAAATTATGATCCAAAGGCTGTGGGGTGGGAACAATCAATCAGAATACCTGGGGTAGTGTGTAATGTGTGTGCTCTTGCCAGCGGGAGCAGGCGGCCCCTGAACACAGTCCCCCAGCAGGTTAAATAAATATGATACTATAGACAAACCGAGAGGATCACATGGCCGCATCAATCAGCTGTTGATAAAATACAATCTTCCTTTAATACACGCTGGGAAAGTTATTTAACACTTACAAAACCCGAATCCAGTGCTGTTTCTTTTAGTAAAAGGGGAGAAAAAATATTCTTTGAAAGTGTAACTCTTTTAAAAAGGCAAGGAGAGGTGACAGTTGCATTTTCCTGGGGGATATAATAGAAAGCTTTTAATGAAGCCACAGACACTGTACAAAGTACATGAGCCACGACGCTGAAAAAATACAGAAGCTGTTAAAAGAACAAGTCAATGTAGAAGTGGCCGGAGTCGATTTCAGGCTGCGCATTAGGATTTATTTCCTTTTCATTCATGATTTCATAACCCCGGTGGTTGAAAGGCTCCAGAGAACTGCTTTCTTCTTGGTATGCAAGAAGGGCTAGCACAAGAAGGAGAACATTTCCAAGGCAGATACGAATGCCTTTTTATATAGTTTGTTGGAGAAATAAGAAGAGAATAAAATTTCCCAGGATAAATTAATTCTCCGGAGTATTTTAAAGACAAAAAAGTTGGTAGCAGTGGCTGATCTCAAGATTTGGGTTTTGTTTGTTTGTTTGTTTGTTTTTCCAGTGGATAAGAAAGAATGGGGCTACTGGGATTCAGTGAGTTTTCCCTGTATCGGGTGAGAAGTTTGGCTGCTAATAATCATAATAATAAATATTTTTTTTAAAAAATGCTGTTGCCCAGATGCACCTTGATTCAGGTTCATTCGTTACCTGCCCACTTTCCAATCACTTCAATGCCCCTTCCCCTGCCCCCCCGCCTTTTTTTTTTTCTCCTTTTTTTTTTCATTGCCACGCCGGTGCCCTGTAGCACTTTTCGCTCAGCGAGAGCCCCGATCGTGTCCGGCTCTCCCCGAGGGGCTGCAGAGCCCCGAGCGAATTTGCAGAGAAGTCGGGGCAATTGAAAGGGAAGCGCCTTCCCCCGCGCTCACTCCGCCGCTCTCCCGTGTTCTCCGATCTCTTCAAAGCAGGGGAGAAAGTTAGCACCGAACCTCGGGGAGATAAGGCATAAATCACCGGGTAGCCAAAACCTCCAAGGGGAAAGTCAGGAGGAAATTCTGACAAGACTTTCCCTAGCAAATGAAGATTAATGCCCACTCTAAAAAGGAAGCGCTTGTAAGTGCTGTTTATACAAGAGAAATCCTGGAAATGGGGGAAAGAAAAAAAAAGAAAAGAAAAAGAAAGAAAAGAAACCCGCAAGGCTGACAGTCAGAGGCTGATGTCATCCCAAGTGTTGAAATAAATGACTGATGAGCCAAAAAAGCGCTCGGCGCGCGATCGTCCCGACACGCCGCTCCCCGCGCTTTGCAGCTGGAGAACATCTGCGCTGCGGGCCGCGCTGCTGCCTGCCCTGCTCGGCCCTGCGCGGAGCCCCGCGCCCGTCCTCGCAAATACGGCAGGCCCGCCCCCCCACCTGCCAGCGCCGGGCGAGCTGCGGGCGTCTCCTCGCCTGTGATGTGTTTGGAAAGTTGCGCTTAAGGGCTCTTTACCTGCACCAGACACCCTTAAGCACTCTCCAGGGGCTTGTTGGGCAGATGTAATGGTAAGGCCAGGGGGTCTTGTTTGGCTAGACGCGGGGACATTTGTCAGGACTGACCTGTGAACTTCAGCTTCTGAGCCCAGAACTGTAAGGAGAGGCTCGGGCTAATGTAATAAAGCGAGAGAGACAAGAGGAAAGGCCTATCTTGCCCCAGGGCCACCACATGTTCACTCCGTTTTACTGTCAGTGCTACATGGAAGCTGTGGCTTCATTTCATATTCCATTAATATTTACAGCAGCGATTGAATTTCCCATTACAAAGTTCACCATACACGCACTGCTAATATGAAATATTAATAGTATTGTGCATATTATGAAAAGTCCAACTATTAAAAATAATAATAACAACATTTTTTTAAGAAGCCACTGGGCAGTTTGCACGGGCTAATGCGTATAGCGCACGCACCTGCAAGAGGAGGTGCCCAGCCCTGGCCCCCGGGCAACCTGCATCCACTGCGTTGAGCCGTTTTCCTCGGGAAGTGTCACGTTTCCCATCCGATTTGGGACATTCTGGGAGCAGGAGGCGCCCAGAGCGGCTTTACCCTGCCAGGGGTTCAGGGGCATCCGACGGGGACAGGGGGAAGGATGGAGAGGAGTGTGTCGGGGGTTGGTTCTCTACCTTTTTTTTTTAATTTAATTTTATTTTTTTTAACCTGCTTCCCATGCTCTCCTTTTCGAGCCTATTTGGGGCTCAAGCCAACTCTGTGTGTCTTACAGATGAGTAATAGGGCATTAGTTTACTCCGCAGCCCGCAGCTGAGTCACCTCTCACTTGCAGCTTAGGGCGCTTGGAGAAATCCTATCTCTCGCGCCAGCAAAATGGGCAGCAAGGGTCCCAAAAGTGCCCCGAGGAGCGACTGAAATGAAACCAAATCGATAATTCCCGGATCGCGTGGAAACAAAGCAATGCTGAATCCAAGCGGGACGAACTTCGAGCAGCAGGACAACTTTCTCCTGCAGCACTTGATTGTGTTTTCTTTTTAAAGAGGAGCTGCCCAGAGTCGTTCTGGACCTTTTATTTTTTATTTTTCCCTGAATACAGATAGCTTTTCTTTTCAATGCATCATAAATATGCACGTCCAATATATATATATATATATACACGCAGATATATATAAAATATGTATGTATGTATGCACGTATAAAGTTGTTGCTTGCCTCTGAACAAGATGCTGGGAGGGCAAAGGGTGAGCCGCAGAACAGCTGGAGCGCAGGGCTGCCTGGCTCGGATTGCCATCAGTTCCAGAGGGATTTCCTCCGAAGTTTTGGAAGGTCTAAGGAGTCTCCCGTTAGCATCTGCAGGTGTTAAAATATTTGGAAAGAAAGTTGGCAGGACCTGAGATTTATATGCGTTTGCTTTTCTCCTGAGGATAACAACTTAAGAGGCCAGATGCAGGTGTGCAAGTGAGGGTTAAAAATAAATAAATAAATAAATAAAATAAACTTATTTTCTGTAAGGAGCTGGGCTGCCGTTGATCTACAGGGGCATTTGCTTTCTGCTGATTGCAGTAAGTAAAAGCCGTTACAGAGTCAGTCACTTCATCTTCAGTCCCTGGGTAAGACTGTGTTTGAACTTAGTCGGGAGTGTTTCACCTTCGTGCTCTGCCAGATTTAAAGGTTTCCTATCCGTGTGGGCCCTCGCTAACTTGTGCCCCCGGCTGATTTCATCTGGCCGTGTTTTGGGCATGCGGGGGGATCACAAGCATCTCGAAGTCCCCAGCCGGCTCCAGATGCTGCAGATGTGGCTCTAGCTGTCCCCTCGGGGAGCAGAATATGCTGCCCCTTCTGCCTCCCCAAGGTGGGGTAGGGACACGTTATATATGTCTTAATAGGTTTGGATTAAGGCCATGTAGGCATCCCGAAGTTGGGCTCCCAGCTCATGAGGCTGACAGGCTCTGAAAGGTATGGATGGGTGACATTTCCACCATGAGATCCATCCTACCCCCTATTCCCCCCCTGCCTTCCAGCCCTAAATGTGTCATGCTTTGTCACATCCTCTGCGTGTGTGTTTTTAGAGAACATTTGAATAAAAGGCTCGATGCCAGGTATTGGTGACACAGTGGGTGGAATTTGCAGCCTTTCCACAAAGAGTTGGAAGCCTCCATTTGCATAAGGTCAGGGTACAGCTTCTCACAGAACTTTAGCAGCATCTCTGTCTCTTAGCAACACTCTTGCACTCTTGGTCCCTGCATTAAATTGACTGGTCCTTTCCTTTTCTTCCTTTCATAGGGAGGCTTACAATAAAATGTCACCCTTCCAACCTGTGCCTGTCACCCAGTAGGTCATCTGTTTCTCTTACACCTCCTTCCTCCTCCTCCCTCCCCCCACCACTTCATCTCCAATTAGAGGATGAGATTATTCATTTGGTGGATTCCTAAAACTGCTGCATCTTTTTTTAAAAAAATATTATTTTTAATAATATTAATAACATTTCTCCTTTTGTATAAATAAAAAGGAACCCTCATAAACAGTGAGGAGATAAGGAGCAAATTGCAGGCACCTGCAAAACAATGGGCTTGGAGAGGGGTAATAAGGCGAGTGGAGATAGAGAGAGCAAGGTTTAGGTCATCCTCTCCACCCATTTAGTTGAGGCAGGGTTGAACTCAGCATGGAAGCCTTCAATGTGCTCAGAATATTAGAGTCACCCCTCTTGGCTCCGGCATGGGAATTGGTGACAGAATACAGATGCTGATAGGTGGTGTTAATGGAGGGTCAGCCTTGGACAATAGTATCCATCACTTGCCTCATGGCTCTGCTGTCAGATGGAGTCATTTCTGACTGCTCTATCACCAAGATTTGGGAGAGATTCAATTATTACGTTCAGCTTGGCAGCAGTAGATACAAATCTATGCCCAAAGGACCAGGACCAAAAAAAAAAAAAATCCCTCCCCCCATTACCAGTAGGGTTTTTTTTCCCCGTTTATAAATAAATAAATAATCCTTAGCATTCAATATGCCCCACCGCCAGTTGGTTTTTGATTTTTTTTTTAAAGAAAAAAAAATCAGTTGCAGTATTACTCGGCCCGAATGTTACTTGCAGCCAAATTATTTTG
Organism: Tinamus guttatus; assembly: GCF_000705375.1. The sequence continues at coordinate 51,017 of NW_010584785.1, read as the reverse complement.
GCTATTAGGATTTGAGCGGCTGCTCGGCGCTTTGGGCCGGAACAGGGATTTGCTCCTGTCCGCACGGGCGGGAGGTGCCTGGACACCCCTGCGCAGCCCTTTGCGCCCAGCCGGGCTTGGAGCTTTAGTTATCAAACACCCAGAAAATGCTCCTCTTAATACTAAGGGCAGGGCGAAAGGACCAAACTTCACTCAGCTCTCCGTTTCCCCCTTCCTACTTTTAAAGGTATTTAAGTGGTGATAACCGTTTTAAATTCAGCCCGGATTTTATTCTCCGGCTCCCTGTGGCGAACTGATCCACTTCTGAGGAATGGCTTGTTTTCTCTAACACGTTATCCATCTCTTGAGTGGTGCAAATGCTAAGGTGAAACTCGGTGCTTTTCAGTGGAATTTCTTCCAAACTCTGTCTCAGCCGCACCCCTCCCTCCTTGCTTCAGCCGAAGCTTTCAGACCCTGTAATTCCTGCAAGATAAATTCTCAGGTAATGGGTTCTGAGAAAAAGCAACAGAGGTTAGGAGTCAACTGCCTTCCCTTTAATAATTCACATGTCATATTTCTTCCACTTTGTCAAGTTGGCTAAAGAAGATGGGCAGGGCTGAGACAGGCAGGCACTTGAGTTTATTATCCAAGGGCCGGGGAATCCGGGGCAGGGCGATGCCCCCTCTTCCTCTGCGAGAGGGGCACATCCCGCGTTGCCGTCTGCTCGCCTCGCTCCCTGCGACTTTGCAAAACACCGCCGTTCTCTGCCTTCCTCTTCCCAGCCCTCCCCTCCCAAGCTCTCTTTCTTGTTTACATTTAAAGCTGTTAATCTCTCCTTCATATCTTTTACTGATGTGTATATATATATAAAGTGACAATTTACAGATCGTCTGAAGTGAGAGTCTATACTATACTGCTGTCCCACGCAGTGTGACCTGACTGTATCTCTCAGTTACAATATTCTTCCTCGTGGGCAACCATCCTCCACGAGTTTGTAAAAGTTTTGGGGGCTCACCAGCATAAATGCAAGCAGTTTTAAATGACCACAGGGAAATAGGGTGTTGTAAATAACGTGAAGTACAGCTGGTCTATGCTCTCGAAAGCTGAAGACGTGATAAAATTTCAGCGACTGCAAATACAGGGAAAAAAAAAAATGTTCCGTGAACAGAAGATGCAAACAGTTGTTTCTTCCAAGCTGTCACCTTTCCTTACACATTATACATCGAAAATACTATAAATTTAATACATCATAACCGTGTGGTCCTCGTTAATTTGTCTTTCCAGGTCTCCTTTAGAAGAGCTTCTAGGATCTTTTTCCACAGTTCCCACTTTCTTGCTCCGTCTTTAGCATTTCCTCACACCCCCAAGCCCATCATCGTTAGTCTGAGTGCAGAATAGTGTCTTGTATCGGGGAGCGTGTCAGGTGTGTTTAGAAATAAAATTTAAGGAAAAGGGGAGAGACTTGGCTTCCTGATCCATGCACCCCTTTTCTTGAAAGTGCAGGTACAGGTGGAGATGTGACAGCAGAGCGGATAGAGCACTCACTCTTCTGGAGGCTGACTCTTTCACCGTATTAGGATTTACTGTATTATGATTGTATTCGTGCTATTGTTTAAGGCACTACACTTTTTGTTATTGATGCTGTTGGCAGTCTTGCGTTTAGGCAGCAGCAATTCTTACTAAGCCTTTGCACTGTAGCCTTTGCAATGTGTGGTTTCAACTCCCTTTCAGAAACAGTAAAGGCATATGCCTTTATCTGTCAGATTTCGGTAACTTTATACAAGAAACGGAAGAGAAAGCAACTTTCGGGTATTTAGCAAAAAGACTTATCAGTGTAAGTCAGGATAAGAGGCCCTGAAGAAGTTTGTCCTGGTGATACTGGCCGGGGTTTGTTACATTTTGGTTAGAGGTTTGCAACTCTCACCCTTTCTTGCAGGCATCTTTCCAGGAAACAGGCAGCTCAGGGGCTCGATGGAGATTGTTCTGGGATTTCGTTGGGTTTTGTTTTTCCTTCAGAGAGAACCTCTCGTGTTACGGGGCATTCAAGGCTTTAAAAATAAACAAAACCCGGTGAAAAGAAAAGAGAGGAAAAAAAGGGGTGGGGGAGGAAAAAAAAAAGAAAGAAAGAAAGAAAAGACTCATGATCCGAAGAGAAATAACAAGCATCGAACTCCGACGTGGCCCGGGG
>NW_010584785.1:36944-48807 GCF_000705375.1 Tinamus guttatus | reverse complement strand
ATGGCCGCCGCGCTCCGCGCCGAGGGCTGCTTCCCCCAGCCCTCCCGACCAGGTGCCAAGCGGCCCCTGCTTGGGAAGCCTCGTCCCTTGCAAAGGGGCCACTTGTCCTGCCATCCAAACCCAGCCCTGAGGGGTGATCCCTGGGCGGTTCTCACCCAAATCTCCCTTAAGATGCCCTGGTTGAAGCTGTTGAATTTACACCCCGACATTTCACATTTTTTTTTTTAATTTCATTTTCCAAGACCTGAGCTTTTTTTTTCTTTTTTCTTTTTTCTTTTTTTTTTTCCCAGCCCCACTCTGGCTCATGGGATCTGGGTGTTTTTTCACGCCTGAGCGGAGGCTCCAGTGCCAAGGCTGCTGCTGCCACATCCAGCAAGGGAGAGGCTGCACCGGCCTCCCTTGGCAGTCAGCAATGAGACACACTTGAAAAGCTGCCAGGGAGAATTAGGATGGAAGCCCTGTGCTGCAAAATCAGATGGTTTAAAGTGTCCCCGAGCAGCTGTTATCTCGGGTTTTTTTACTATTATTATTTATTATTATTATTATTTTCTGAGATTTTTTTTAACGCCTGCAAAGTTTGTCAAAAAGGATGCTGTGAGAGACAGAACTACTGTGAGACTGACAGACTCCACAAAGTTCTTGGCATCTTCTGAATGACGTGAGGGGTCCAAGGCCTGGCAGACATGAGGGATGTGAGTGCAGCCCCGCAGAGACCCTCGCCCCTTCCCTGGTGCCTCCCCAGTGAGGGCTAGGCAGAAGCAAGTGCCCTCTTGGCCCCCAAATGGAGGTGGGATCAAAGCTGGGGATGGTGGAGCTGCTGCTGCAGCTGGTTCTTCCTCATCCTCTTAGTCACATACAGCCTGCCCTGTGCTCAGGGAGGACCTCAGGATGCAAAGCCAGATGGAGGTGGGAGAGATGGAGGAAAACCTCTCTAGAAATTCAGAAAGCCTAATTTCAGTAGCAGATAAATACATGGATTGAAGGAGGGCTGCTCCTCCATGAGTGCTGCAAGGAGTCAGTGCTGGTGCTGGTACCGGTGCTGGTGCCTGGGCTCAGCTCAGGCAGCACTGGCCTGTGCCGATCATATCAGCATTTGTGCTCACACCTATCATCTGAAGTCATCCTCGCCCTGTCTTCAAAATATCTAGAGCATTCTCCCACCTCTGCCTGAGTCCACTTGCTGTTTCTTCTTATTGAGTTCTCCATGTCTTTCTGCAACTTGTCATAACCTGTAATAAAATGCCTTTTTTTTCCTATCTTTTTTTTTTTTTTTTTTGGTTGGGAATAAAAGTTCAGAGGGCGTCAGATCTATTTCCAAGTGAACAGCAGAGAAAGCAGAGAAGCGAGGCAGGACAGCAGGGTGAGGATCGCTTCTGTGCACCTCCTGAGGCTTAACCATTTCATAGCAAGGCCCCCGAGGATGGTCAGACCCCACCATGTCCCCCCTGTCCCTTTGGGGACCCACATGGCCACAGAAGGTCCATTCCCCAGAGACAAGGGGATATCCCAGCTCGGCCTTGTGCCTCTGTGTCCCTGCCTGCCCTTGAGCCACTGCCAGGGTGGCATCAAGAGCAGGGCAGGGTGGACAGCCTCATATGTCTGGGCTCAGCCCAGCTACAGCAATAGTTATGGTTATCAGCGTGTGCTGCAGGAAACACTGCTCATATACACTAATGCTAGGTGCATATGCATACATGCTATATGCATATGCTAATGCTACGTATATATTATGTAGAAGGCATCATGACAGCTGTGACATCAGACATGTGCTCTTGATAGGTTCATGTTCATATACATGGGGAACAATAGAAAAGCCTAAACATATGTATTTATAACCATATGTTACATATATACATGTGAGCATATATTTAAATATGTACATACAGTGGGGGTATGGATGGATACCTAAAGAAAAGGCTTATGCATGACGGCGCGCAGCCTCCCCGCTCTTTGAGCCTCTCTGCTCGCAGAGATGTGTGTAGGAAGGGAAGTCTGCCAGAACAGGGTGTGTGAGATCAAGGAATGCTTAAATGTTAAAGCGGGATTCTATTTTCAAAGGCAGAATAATTAAAAACAAAACAAAACAAAAAAAAAACAAGTAAATGAACAGCAGAGAGGAGGTGGGTTAACAGTAAGGCCAGGCAGGTACACGCTGCCTGGCATGTCTGGGCACGGGGTCCATTGGTGCAGAGGCTCCTCTCATCAAGTATTTATAGTCACTGCATCTTTGCATAACATTTACTCTGCTTTCTTTAACTGCTTCCTCTGCTCCTTGCCGCAAACAGCCTTGGCTCGGCCCCAGCTCCTGTGATGATATCAAGAAAGGTTTTTCTTTTTTTATGGTCAAGCCATGGAGAGGTCATTCTAATAATACCCAAGGTCACTGGTGGGAGCCACCGAGTCTCCCAGTCATTTTTCATTTGCTTGCAACAGTTAATGACAGTCACAGGGATGGGAGCTGGGAGCTGATGGCCACGTGATGTCACCAGCACATGCTAGGGGATTATAAGGGCAGGTACAGGGCAGGGTTGTGGATTAAAAACGCTGGAAAAAAAAATCACTATTAACTGCTTCGCTCCGGCAGCTTGGTGGAAAAAAAAACAAAAAAAAAAAAAAGAAGGACACAAACAAAGGAGGGGTTTTTTCTCCTTTTTTTTTTTTTTTTTTTTTTTCTCCAAAATGCCAGCTCAACCTGCTTGTTTCCCAGATTCTGTGACTCAGCTGGAAAAAGATGCAGAGAGCGTGAGAGGAGGGGGAGGGGAGGCCGCGGGCGCTGCTTCCCGCCCCGGCCGCTGTGCGAAGCCACCTCGCAGTGACCTCTCCCTCCCAGCACGGCCAAAGGCCTCGTCCCTCTCCTCCAAGGGCAAAACCACTGCTGACAGCAGCAGGAGTCAGCCCTAAGCTTGTTTTCTGACCTAGACTTTTTTTTTCCTTTTTTAGCTCATTTTCTCTCATCTAGTTGCTCACTTGGAAAAAGAACAAAAATAGCAGGAAGGGAAGAGATGGTGTCTAGCTTGCTCACAGCTCCAGAGCTGCCCAGCCAGAGGAACCCTGCAGGAGGTGGGGATTGATGTAACCCTGTGCAACAACCACAGGGGCCACCATGGCAAGGGCCCCCATGCACCCACCCCACAGCCAGGCCTGCCCCACTGCTCCCCAGAGCAGCCCCGGAGATCACGGGCCCTGCTGGAAAGCAGAGCGTTCATATCCCCTTATAATATATGTATTATAATTATATTCTTCTCCGAAAGGATGCAGAGCAAAGGAGCTTTTAACCTTTAGGATAATTCCAATAGTCTGGACAAAGTACTTTTTCTTGCTGGCAAACAATCCTATAGAAAGATAAAATATACATTAATCTCCACTATTCTGAAGCAGTCAGCCTATCATCATTACAGTGTTTGCAAAAAAAGAATTTCCTAAAGAAGGTTGGATATCTGGTTGAAACTTTTGTTTAATAAGTCCTTTTTAATCCTAAAAGCACAACAAAACAAAAAAGACACAACTAAATTTTTAAAATTGTGTCACTTCAGACTATAAGAAAATGACAACTGGTTTATGTGAACATTTAACTCAAGGCTTGCTTTATTACCTACAACAATTTGTGAAGTCACTATTGATTTTAATGGACTTTAAATGAACTTTAGATTTAAGGCAGAATGCATCAATGGGACAAATTCAGAGCAGTGTCCAAAATATAGTGGAATGCATAAAATCTGTATCTCCCTGTTTTCTGTGTCCATTATGTTCTCTTAATGCCTAGCCCTGAAAATAACTTTTCCTTTAAATGCTGTGTCTATTTTAAATAAAACGAGAGAAGCTAGATGCAGCTGGAGGCTGATTTTTTGAGCCAAATGGAGCTGGTACAACCTGCCATGACTGGAGTGAAGCCCTCTGAAGGATGCTGAGCTGTGGATATCTGCTCTGATAGACGTCGTTATGGATCCTCAGGTGTAGCCTGCTATTTGCTGTCATTGTTGTATTTCTCCATTTTTTTTAAATTCTCCCTGAGAAGATACAAACCTATGTGCTGGTCCTTGAATAAAGAAGAAGGTGCTTTCTCCCTGCCTGTCCATTTTCCACAAAAGTAGGAAAAAAAAAAAGTCATGTTTACAATTAGACCTGACTTGATTTATAGCAGTTAATAGGATTAGAGTGTCAGCCTCTCTCAAGAATATTTAAATGCATAGGAAGAGTGTTGCTGAGTTGCTGGTGTCTTTTTTCTCCTTCTGTGATGGGCATAATGACACACCTATAAGCAGAGGGGATTTGTCCGGTGGGAGCAAGCAGATTATCTGTATCTAGTGAAACAAGGCGTGCATGGCAACCTTTGCCAAGGCTCAAAGCCAGAACCTACCCACTATAAAATAATTGTGTCACTACCTAACCAATGCACTCTTCATGTTTCATTTATCTTTTGACTGTAATTGAATGGTTGAAAAGCAAAAAAAAAAAAAAAAGGAGACAAATTCCAGCTGTATTGAGATCTGTTTCTTTCTCTGCTACCATGGCCCATCATTAGATAGTTTCCCTCTCTGTACAGAAGGTCAGAGAGTATAAATATAAATTGCATTTTGCATTACTTCTAGATGAGTGAAGCTGTCAAAGCAATAATATAAGCTTTCAGTCCCACATTCTACCACTTCTTTCCCATTTTTTGGCCAGGAGGTCATGTGCAAATTGAACGTGACAGCCCAGACGACATGTCCAACAGACTTATATTGTTAGACTGTTCTGCCATGGCACTCATCACAACATTAAACCCACATCGGACTTAGAGCTCCTCAGTAGCTACTAACAGTAGCTCAGACTTCTTGCGAAAAAGTTCGCTCCACCACAAGCTTATAGAACAATGACATCTCTCTTGGAGGATCTCATCAAAAACACAGGGGGGAAAAAACTTGCAAACAAACCTGAAAGAGTTGATACAAATGTAATTATCTGAAAGGTGAATACATTTATGAAATGTGTGTGAATATTCTTCACTTCTGTAAAATCTTCCTTCTCCATGAAGTTTGGGTGAGCAGTATTAAAAAGTAATCAATCGGTGTTTATCAGATGTTTTTGCTATCAGCATCCAAAATATGCAAAAAAATCCTTCAACTGTCCATCTTGTATTTTATGCAAACACATTTTGTCTTATGACCATTAGATAAAATAATCTATATGCCAATTAATAGCACTGCTGATCTGGAAGTAGATATACAGTTGTAGTTCCAGCGTATCTCCCATGAGCAGTCTCCACTAGAAGCTATTAGGATGATGTAGTCTATTTGTGGAAAAAAAATGTTAACTGAACATTATGTATTATACTAACTTGGATAAAAGTTGGTCTAGAGAGTAGCAAAGGAATAAGATTCCAGTTTTTGACTTCAGCTGAAGTAGAATCAGGTGCTAGAATAACTTCGAAAAATACTTTATGTGGTGTACGATGTTGGAGAAAAGATAATGCTGAATGACAGTAAAAGAAGATCGCTCCAGGAGAAGAAAACAGGATATCAAGCCCTTCACCTTTAGATATCTAAAAATACTACACAAGTTGTGAGTGACAGAAAATTCTTAGCGCCCGGCAGCTGTTTGATGGCCGGTGTTAAAGAGCTCATGGTCTTAGTCCAAATATCAGACCTCACATTATAAAGAGCATTATCTGGCAAAACTTGGTGATAATCTGAGTAATGGGCCAAGGGTTAATTTGGCAGAGAAACTGCTTCTTTGGATCACAGAAATGCTCTCTCCAGGTAAGAGATGGGGTAGAGGCGGGGATGAAGTGAAGTCCCTGCTGCTCTTGTTGTACCACCTTTCCATGACTTAACAGAGAAGTTCATATTCAAGGACTATCACACATTTTTCTTTCCTTTAGAAGGGCTAAACTTGGAGTTAAGAGTTTGAGTCCCATCTGGTACAATTCAGTGGGCGCTTTGCAGACTTTGGTAGAGCTACGCTGATTTACACCAGATGATGCTGTTAGAGGACTGAAATATCCAACAATAATTATAAAATTGTCTTTGATTATGAATGTTCAACAACTATTTATGTTTACATTCCAAAGATTTGCATGTAGCACAGTGGGGAGCATTTTATCTCTTCAAAACATTGCACCAGCATAAATAATCCACTGACATTCAAATGAGCAAAGAAATACCCGCTTTTTGCCACAAGATGGACCATTAAGGTTTTTCTTCATGCATCTTTTTCAAACAGATTTGTCAATAAAACTCTAATTCAAAGTTCATTCTAAAGAAAGAAACATGGAAGAAGAAGATATGTTCTTTTCTAGGTGGCTATATTACAGACAGCTCCAAACTGCAATGTGTCTAGATGCAAGCCAGACCATCCCACACTTGACAGAGAAGAGGATGGGAAAACCACGGTAAAATAGGACATAAAAATGTCATAAAAAAAACAGTACTGTACCTCATTGGCCATTGTCTTCAAAGCAAATCATCAAGGCGTATGCATGAGTTTGAATCCAAAATGAATCCTTGAAGCAGTCAAACACACACCTATCAATGGCAAGACATGCTGCCTGAGTATTGGCCTGGAATGGCACAACAGAAACGAACACCAGATGACTGCCACTTGTCCCTTAGAGGGGATATGTCTTGGATGTAAAAATAAAACAGTTCTGAAAGTCTCCCTTGCTCATGTGAATAAAGGTACGGCTGGACCCAGCAATGTGGAGCCTCTGCAGTGTAGAAATCTATGTAGAACAGAACAGAACTGGACAGTTTCAATTCACTTATAGACTGATCTTCCTTAGTGGCACCAGCTCTTGTAGTCTGCCAGTAAATTACAGCTCTCTATAGTGTGCGCCTCCAAATTTGGTGTTTATTTTTTGCTAGGTTTCACCATTCATCAGGATTTCACCAGCTGGATAAGTAAGGTTTCTATTTCTAATTTTATCACCAGCAGGTTTTGCCATTTCTCTCTTTCCTCTTCAGATTATGCATTTTAAAATGGGTAGCTGCTTTAATAATATTTGTGACAGTAATGTCCTTTCCTGAACCGCAGTCTAGTCACCAGACTTACAGTGTTCTTTGAGGTAACATATTCCATTTATTATGCCTTTTTTTTTTTCCCCGCTATCCACAGGAGAGGTTTGGCATAGTCCATGGCCAGTATACATGCCATACATGTCAGATAATTCATTTAAATGGGTTTCCTAAATTGTCATATTAGAGCAGTTCCAAAGCAGGATATACAACCACGCACTGCATAATGGGCAAGATCCCTTTTTTCTGGGATAAAGAGAAATAGCTCTGTAGTCCACTAAAGTCTAACCTAAATTCTGGAGACCACTCTCTGTCTTCTCTTAGTCAGCACAGATACACAGATATTTGTGTATTTATGGATAATGTGTTAAATACTGGCATATTACATAGATCCTCACAGTGTGTAATAAAATACAATAATAGAAGTTATGCACTCATCAGTCTTGAATCTTTTTTTCTCCTCCTGTCTTTCCCCTACTGAATGACTAATAAATTGATGCTTAAGGAACCAATTTACAGTGCAGAAAACTCATGTTCAAACCTTTCATACAGTCACCTTGCTCCCCACAAGTATTTAATTTTCTGACCTTCATTACCATATGTACTGTAACAAACTTATATTGTTATTGGGTTATTTGGATCAAGAAATCATAACATATAATAAACTAGTCCTTGATGCGTAGGTGTGTACGAGCAGCAATGCCTAACTTTGCCAACGATGCTTCTTTGTACCTATTGTTTGAGCAGCTCAGAATACCACCCCAATTTTTAATTTATGCATTAGGTCTACTTTTATCAAAGGAAGCACTGAGGAGATATGGTTGAAGAAACAAGTATCTGTGTCTCTGAGGACATTTTGTCAACCAAGTTTGCCCTTTCCTGGCTTGGCAGCCATCTCAGTCTATTGCTCTGATGATACTCAAGATGGCTATGTCCCTTGTTGGCCAACTGTGTTATCATGAATGCTTGCACCGAGGCTCATAGCCTCAAAGGTGTTTCAGTGTCAAACTTGTCATGACGTGATGTAGAAGCTTTAAACCATGCGGCTGAGCGACACAGCCGTGCCCGAAGCCAGGCTCACCTGGCTCTGCGGGAGCCCCCGTGCAGGGGGACACCAGGTGGCGCAGAGCCATTGTGGTGGATCCGACACCATCTGCCCTCCTGGCCGTGAGCGCAGCAGCTCTTGGATGCGCCAGCAAGTCCTGGCTGCCAGAACAATCCCTCGGTGCCACCGACAGCTTGTGCAAGGGACAGGACTAAAGTCCAGATGGCCCCCAGATTTTGAGGGACTGCATGGAGAGAGCAAAACCAAAATCACCCCTCCCATGGCACACTGAGGACCCAGAGCATGCTTTCTTCTCAGATATTCTCCATATCCAGCTCCCATTGTCTGTCATCGTGGATATTACCAGCCTCCCCCTTCACCTGCACAGGCCAGTGACCATAACTTTCCTTTGCAGCCATGCAGAGGTCCAGACTGCCCTCAAGACCCCACAGAACTCATGTATGCTCCCTCCATCTCCTTACTGCTTCAGCCTTTCTTGCTGCAGTCTCCCATCTGTCACTCCATCCCGAACACAAATGACAAATCACTTTTCTCTACATCTTGTGCCTATTTTCTTAACATCCTTTATGTTGCTTTTTTTCATCCTCTGACAAAGTCGTACCTCTCAACTTCACTTTCTTGTTATCCTTATGTTTTATTTACATATATATATATATATAATTCCTCTTTATTATATCTCAGTTACTTTTTCATTAGGGGCCATCTTAGACCACCTCTTTATCCACATCATCTGCAATGCTATTTTCCCTCAGGTTCTACTGGCTTCTCCTTATGACATCCCTTCAGTATAAAGATCTCTGCATTTCAACAATCTCTCCTTTTCACATTAAGAACAATCCTCAACTGGAACTTTAGAAAATTTGTCAAGATCATCACAAATAGGTTAAATGCAGCAGCTATATATATCTCCTACGTTGTTACCTGTTTTAAAATGGACACTGGATATGAAGTATCAGTCCTGTGTCACATGCTCTAGGTGACCCTGTATGTGCAGGGGGATTGGACTAGATGATCTCTAGAGGTCCCTTCTAACCTTAACAATTCTATGATTCTATAAAAAAAAAGAAAAAGAAACAAAAAGAAATGAAAAGAGAAGAAAAGGAAATATTTCCCATGTACTAACACTTTTAAAGTGGGCACAGATTTACCAATAGGACTAAGGAGATTGTATCACCCCTTCCTCTCCAACAAACAAAATACAGATTCCCAGTTACAAGCCAAGAGACAGGCACTAGCCAGCGTAGCCCCACATCTCTGTCTTGGTTCTTTTCAGATCCATTTATGAAGAAAATGCGCTCTGTGCTGCAAAACCAGCTCCTCTCACTAATTAATCTTTCTGCTCCAGAAAATGTGTTTCCTCCTGGCTCTTCTTTTGTCTGACCCAGGCACACCATGATCTCCTGCTCATCAGCTCTCTCCCCTTCCCACCAATCCCGTGTTTGTCACCAATGACCGCTAATAATCACATGTCACAAAGTGTCTTGACCCTTATCCCAAAACTTCTGATAGGCCAATTCTTTTTATTATTATTACTGTTATTATTATTCTTCGCTCTCGATGAGTTGCAGGTAGCTTGCCCTGGATGATCATCAGCTCAGTTTGTCTTGCTGTGCTCCTGGCTTAAGAGTAGTGCCTTGTTGATTGGATTACGGCTGAACAGCACTTTAGCTGTCTTAATATCAGGAAGTTCATCGGGGCCCCTATGATTGTTACCCATCACTTAGAGAACATTGAGGCTGCATTTCTCTTGAGCTATGAAATAATGACTAACTGGAGTGATGAACTCTGATCAGAAAGACCCTTCAAACATTTGTGAGTATTCTGCCTTATGCCTCTCAGCATTTGTTGTTCTCAACTGAAATTGTTTCTCCTGAGCAGAGGAGAAGAGGAGTAGCCTTAACATAGCAGTTGCTGGAGAAACTGATCATTAAGTTAGCTTTGGGCTAATGTAGCTAGAGAGTCTGTACCTGTTCTCCAGGTGTTGGTTCTTCAGCCCAGACACACAGTGAGGAGTAATGAGCAACTAACCAAATTTATTCCTAGAAGCTGTAGCAGAAAGAGGCGAGTGTCCCTTTTCCCATTTGTGATTTTTGAGTAGGCAGCTAAACTTCACTTTCACTCTTTTTTTTTCTGTATACCGACATATATCTGTGTGTGTACCCACGAGTGTATGCATATGAGAAAGGAATATTTTGAGAGTGTAAAGAAATTTAAAAAGGCAAGAGGCAGATCTGATGATTTCTTATCAGGATTTTATAATTCACAACAATACAAAAATATTACAGCAGCTAATTTTGAAGAAAATCTATATATGTCAGAGATAAGAGAGATGCAGAGAAATGTTAATATTTAATTCCAAGCCAACTGTTCTTATTCTCTATAGGCAATGGCCCCCAGCCCACAGCTCTTTGGCATTTCCTTGGCAAAGAAAAACAAATATACATACATATAAAATATACTGAAATGGACAATAGCAGCAAAATAAAATATTGCTTGCAATATGTGAATTGATACATGTGTGTGCAGCATGAGGCCTGTGACCTTGACACATATCTTGTTCTGCGAGCTCGTTCCTGTCCCCTTGAGCAGCCTTTGGCCTGCAGAGCCTGCTTGGTCCACAAGGCACCTTCTACAGGACCAGGAAAGTTATCACGAAAGGTCAAGGCTGATGTCAATGAGAAAAAAAAAGGCAGGGACTGAAAAAGCCTCCCTTAGAGGAAGAATTTAACTCTACTTTCCATCTGCAAGAGCAGTCATCCCAGGACACAGCTCTCAAACAGCTGAAGAGCACACAGGGGAAGATAACTTCTGTCAGGTGCAAAAAGAGCCAGACCGGGACACAACTTGATTTTTGTAGACGAACAACTCTGCTGGAGAATCTGCTTTTTATCCCCTTGCTTTTAAATGCAGCCAAGGGTAGGCAGCCGGATAATGTGTCTCCCATGGCTTAAAAGGAGAAAGGCCAGTCAGTGGATTAAGGGCAGCTCCCTTGACCCGTAGATGGCAAAGGCAACGCCACCTTTGGCACTGAACTGCCTGTGGGTGGACTGGCATCTCCATTTCATCCCTTTGCCATCACTGTGTCTTGCACTGCAAAGAAAAGAAGAGAAAAAGTTGCCTTTATCAGGGAGTAGATAGAAGTGGAGATGGTTTCACGTGCCCCAGACTGGTGCCACTGAGGTCCGAGAGGAAACCCAGCTCTGGAATATGATAGCACAGAGCACCACAAGCTGCACGGGCTGCAGGGAACATAATTTTAACAGAATGGAAGTGGGCAGAAAAAAACAATCTTCTCTCCCCTCGCCTCCCACTTCTCCTTCTTTCCTTTTGGATACAACTATTAAACGGGAACAGGAGGTGAAAAGATGTTTTGTCTGCATGCCTAGATGCTCAGCTGGCATAGATCATCACAGGACTTTTGAGAAAGTTGTGGCAGTTTACCTCTCTTTGTGATCTGCGCATTAAATGTTTTGCAAAGTATTCATGCCAATGCCTCTTGAAAATGGGTTTTCAGAATTAGTCCTAGAGGAAGATGCATTCTGACAAATGAAAATCTGGCCAAAGAGCCATCTGCAAAGAGAGATAATGAGAGGAACAAATTATCAAATTATCGAACCTGGGGCAGGTGTCTCCTGGAGCGAGGCCGAGCCCTCCACGAGCTTCCTTTCAAAGTCTTATTTTGCACAAGCAAAGTCTATTGCCTCCCATACCACCAGTTCTGCCACAGATTAACAGTCTCTTTCCAGAGCAACACCTGACCCTTTCTTCCCCTTTCTGCAATTATATATATATATAACATATACAT
>NW_010584784.1:183414-223545 GCF_000705375.1 Tinamus guttatus | reverse complement strand
TTGACAATGAAATGCATGGCCACAGACATAGCTACTATTCAGTATGTAAGGAAGCACAAAGACTGTTTTCTGATTTCACTGTAGGCTTGTAATTGCAATATTAGTATGAGATTTTAAATTTAAGACCACCGTGAGAATGAAATTGTCATAGGTCATCTTCCATTATGTTTCTCTTTTCAATCATCTAGACCAAAGGAAGGAATCCCATTGTCTTGAAGAAGATTTTATGCAGAGCTTCAGGTCTATGCTTTTTTTTTTTCCTCTTTGCTTGGAGATGCAACCAACACCTGCTCCTTGTTTTTATGATGCCGACTGATCCAGACAGTTGTGTGTATTTATTGATTTTGATCACTCTATACTACAATCCCCTTCGTACTATTATTGTGTTGACACTTATAATTTCATACTCCGTAAAACATTTGACAGTGCAGCACTTTTACATGCACTTATGATAAATCCTCTCTGTTATAGTTGTTAATATACACAGAAAGAGCAGTGTATAAGTATTAACAGGGTGGAAATACCCTTGGCATGGTCCTGGTTCTCAAATACCAAGTTGGGAACAACTATTTTTAGGGATTATTTCAAGCAAATTAGAGCTCTCAGCTACATATAAAGACTGCATTTGATGCTTTTTTTTTTCGGGGGGGCGGGAAGGGGCAAGGGTTGGTTTGTGATGGCCTGTGTATGTGCTTTGTAAACAAATTTGAGTGAAAATTCAAACTGCCCCTGTAGTACAAACAGAGTGAGGGACTGAACCATTACTTAAGATTGTACAGAACTCTCTGAGAGCTGCGAGAGAAATTCACGAACAACATCCTCACATCCGAGGTTTGTTTGGTTTCTTAAATATAAGCTCCCTTGCAAGACTGTTACTCACTTTGGTCTGGCTAAATGATGGGGAAAAGAAACTGAAACCTTCTCACTTCTTTCATTAATCCCACAATTAAGTTGGGGGATCACACTTAAGATTTTCAATTCTCTGATGAAAACAAAACCAAAAACAACAAAAAACTTTTCCAATAATGCAGGTCTGAAAATTCTGAGCAAACCAAATAACATGGTTTAAGCATATACTTCCGAAAACAGCAGCATTTTATTTTTCAGTGAAATGTTCAGAGCAATAATTGTCTGTTTTACTATCCATGAGCCTCAACAGCCAGCAGATTTATATTTTATTAACACCCCATTACCTTCAATTGTAAATTTCTTTTTTTGAGAAAAATGATGTGCTCTGACTACTAAATGAATTCAAATAACTCCCATAGAAAGAAATATAATTATGGAGCAGGATTTGCAGTAGTCAACAAATTGCACAGTTCATTCCCACTGCTTTCCAACTTGCTTTTTCCCTTGATTAAAGTGGAGACAGACCAATTCCATTTTCAATATCTTTATTGGAACACCAAGGTATGAAAGGTTGCCTGAGTAGGCAAGTATTACTTAGGCAAGTTGCCTTATATAAGTTTAGGATGCTGATGTCAACTATAAAGTGGACTCTGTAGTCTAGAAGTAGCATTAGAATTTGGGATAGAGGTTCTGGTCCATCCTGTGACATAAGTGAAAAGAAAAGGTCTGGAAAATACTTCCAGTCTTCAAGGCACTTTTGCTTGTCTGAGATTAATTTTTGAACATAATTAAAATTAAAGGCACATTGACATGCTTAGCCAAACACAGACAAGATTATTAACACATATGAAGTTAAGTCTTGCTTTTATGCTTTTGGTGAATTTAGGTTTTACATATTTAGATTAATATTTTCAAAAGTAGGCACAGATTTTTAGATGCAAACCTGGTATTTCTAAAACATCCTGAACATTTTCATTCTTGTCTGTGTTATTTCAGACAAGGTACAAAGTGATTAAAGAAAAAAAAAGGCTGCTTACTGCATCTTTTTTTGCTGAGCTAAATCCACTATTGTCCAAAGGATGTGCAAACTGATTTAAATGTATTAGTTCATTCTAACCATTGTTCAAGACAAAATATTACTTAATAAATAGGAGATTTCACGATAGGAGATTGTGAAATGCTCTCTGACTAGAAAACAACTATCAGAGAGCAACTTGCCCTCATCGAGAAGGGAGAACAGAGACAGATACCTGGAAGTCTCCCAAGTACTCAGAGGATGGACATAAGGAAAGGCTGAATTTCCATCTTTCTTGGGTACATAAAATATAAGTAGTGTCTAACAAAAGACTCTGTAAAATACTCTTATCTGTAGATATTTCACTTATTATTTCAAGGCTTCATAACATTTTTAATATACTAAGTAACTATACCAGTACGCTCTCACTATGCACTTAGGAGTAACACACTATGTACACTTGAGTGCTTACATTTGATTTTTATGTATTATTTTTATATGGATTGCCAGCAAAGCAAATTCAAGCCTCAAGCACATTTGTATTGTTTATTGCAAGCATATTCTGTAAGCAGAAAAGAATAATTCAAATAAAATGTCTTAGCTTTCTCATTACTGATAACCAAAACTTCCTTGGGTCAAAGAGAAACTTGGGCCCATTTTCACCACTGACAATTGCTCTTTAGCACCAGAAGCAGTAGAATATATTGAGCTTATAGTGCGACTTTCACACTGTCCGTCTTTTCAACCCATGCTCTTGTAATTTAAAGGAAAGTCATTTATTCTCTAGTGGGTTCTCTGTCAGAGCATTGTGAAAGCTTTCAAAGGCATCATTTAAACAGGGCATCCATCACTTGCCGTCAGGCTCCTTAGCCTGGTGAGGATTTTCACACTGTTGTGCTTAGGATGTAAACAAAGATAATGCATTTGATTTTTTGCTATTGATCCTCTTTGCTGTGAGAGCATGGCTAGACAAAGAGGGCTTTCCGAATCCAAACAGCCTGCCAGAGCACTTACTTCTGCTTCTGTCAGACAATGGTGCCTCTTTCCTTCCAGACCTTTCTATCTGATTGCTATATATATATATATATTTTTCTGTGACTGGCTCTGTGGTGATTAATGATAGGTCAGGGTTAGAGAGTAACTTGATATTGCTCAACTCAAATGCAGTAGGAATGTGCTTTGGCTGGTGTGGTTGTCACAGAGTCACACCAAACTCCCTGAAAGGTCATTTATACCATTCGTGGAAGGATCTAAAAATTGTTAGCCTCATGAATCCTGTATTTTGACTTTGATGCAGAATGCCAGCAACAAACTATGATCAGCTATAAGCTTCTATAGCCATTCTGGACAGCTAATATAAGCCCAGTTTAGTGACCTGTAAAGGTATTTCTCTTTCCTTCTGAAATAAGTGATGCTGATTTTTCTCTCCTTCCTCTCAAAATGGCATTAGGAGTAGAAAATCTGAGCTAAATCATCAACAACTTGTAACTGAAGTATACTGCATAAAGAGCTATGTATGCAGTGTTTCTAACACATGCAAAGCATCACATAATAAACTCTGCTGAAACACTGCAAGTTGTCAGTCACTCTACAGTCAACAGGAACTGCATATGCAGAAGTACAAGTGTTATGGTGGTACAGTTTAGTATTTTGGTAGCATAAATACATAATCCGTATCCTAGCTGGACCTAACATATTGATATAGTTCCAAAGCTGATATAAATCACTACACTACCATTAATGTCACTGAAACTAGATTGCCTTACCTTAGTAAAGAATCTATTTTTGTCAGCACATTACCACTTGGATTTCCTAATTGCTTGGTTTTGATATATAGTTGCAGCATGAGTAAGAGAGAGCATCACTATAAAAAAAGCCTTCAAAACTTCATGCAGTTTCATTATAACGACAGGACAGGATTTAAACCAAAGAAGATCCTTATGAATTGAAGAAAACATGAAGCTCCTGAGAGTATCTAGACAGTGTTGCCAGCCACACTGAGAGATTTGAGTAGTTTGCAGATTAGTCTCTCAGAGAATGACATAAGCCTTTTGTTTTAGACCTATGGGGCTTGGCTGCTTTAGAGACCTTTAGAGAGCAGAGTATAAGCAGTTTCAGAAAATGACTGAGATGACCTCTGCAGTGTTTGCCTATTCTGACTTCCATGGGTTTATGAGACTGTATCTAGCAAGGAAAGAAAATGAGACAGGTTTTTCCAGCTTCACTTCACCTTAGTGAATATTTACTCATATTAAATTTGATGAATATTCTTGAATGAGCTACTGATTCTAAACCGCACAGCTGGAGCTTAAGTAAATAGCACATCCACACATTCTTATTTTGACAGGTTTGGTCTTGAATTTCCTGTTATTAACCAACGGGCAGCATCAAAACATCACAAATAATCCAACAATTCTAGGTATGATTAAAGAAAAGAGCTAAAAATCAAGTTCAAACAACACACAGCTTTATGAAATTCTTTTCCTTCCTGTATTTTTCAGTCTTTCATTATATCACTTACCAGAATTTGCAAAGATTTTTGGCAGAGCTGGAATTGGATTTTAATGTAAAAATGGACAGATCAGAGACCTTACATCTGCTTTGTACACCACATTACTCTGATTCCTGTAGAGTTTGAGACATGAATGCATCAGTCTAGGACACAGCTTGTTGCTGAGAATTGATGAAAGTTGCCAAGAATATATTAAGATATTAGTATAGAAAGAGTTTGTAGCTGTTAGCAAGCAAGAATCACTGTACTCTATATGCACTTTTATATGAAGAAAGGCATTGCTTATACACAGGGATCCATTATCCTGCTCTTGTTAGTGCTGTGAGTGGGAGTAAGGAACAACAGAAATATTTCTTTTGCTACAGAAATCCTTTGACCAAATAGACAGCACGGGGGCTTTTTCAGCATAGACATAAGGCTCCTGACAGAAAAAAAAAAAAAAAAGAAAAAAAAAAAGTGAAAGGATATTTCACATCTGAGAGAAACAAAGTATAAGACATAAAAATTGAAAAAAAAATCAATGTCCTATGGTCCTACTGAACTCCTTATGAGTTGTAGCTAGTCTGTCTTGCCCTGTTCTTCTTTACAAGGCTATATGGAGCCTCTATTAGCTATATGATGCTCTACTTTCTATTTGCCTGCTGACAGCTGACAGTTCATGAAATTATGTATTTCCCTTGTTGTGGGGGTGTCAAGAAAGTTGTTTTAGGACAGGAAAAAAAAAAAAAAACTTAGAAGCTCGGTTTCTCAGGCCTCTAAAGGAAAAATGCAAAATATTGTTTTATTCCTGTATTTTTTTAGTCTAGTCCTTTGTTGCCGCTCCCTCAGGACAGAAGCAGTCTGAGTCCTGGCTAATGTCTGACGACAGCCTAAAACTAGGGCTTAGACTGTCCCACAGAATTTTGAGCACGAAACCAAAGTGCTTGCACATAGAAGTGTCATCAGTCTACTAAAATCATGCAGATAATACAGATAGATTGGCACCTCCACTAGACAATTAGATGTTAAGAGGTCTTAGTTACCCTCTGGAGCAGCCTGTCTTTATCAACTGCTTGTATGTGAAACCTAGAGCAATTAGACTCCTTAGATACATGCCTAAAGTTAAATGGGCTGAATCTATGCCAGCAAAAACTTTAATTTAAAAACTTTCAGGTATTGACTTCACAAAAACTAGATCAAGATACAGCTGTTCCCCTTGGCCTTAAAACAGCCAGTGCAACAGCCCTCAAAGTCAACTCTTTCACCTTTCCAGCTGAAAGAGGTCAATCAAAATCATTTAGCCATATTTCTAAGTAGGAACCAAACTGAGTTTGCAGCAGCAGAGATGAATCACACCTCTGTCAATGTCTGCATTTTCACAGGGCTAAATTCAGAATCCAAGGGAACTCAGGATAAGTAAAAGTAGTGAAATATTTAGAGCTTTGATTAAGATGACAACAAAGCCAAGGGAGACTGAAGTTGGACTTCAAAGGGCTTTGAATCAGGATCTTATGACTATACTGGAATCTCATAATTGCCTTGAGATGGAATTTGTTCTGCTTTACTGCCTGAAGGCCAGACCAGAAAACGAATTCTGATCACAGATGGCTACTCAGACAGGTGCAAACAGATAAGATTTCCTTTGCCTGCTCTCTAAGTCATCTCTACTTCAAGACCTACATATTAGTACATTTCTGTTCCTGCATTAAAAAGTTCTTCTTTACCAGAGAACACTCAGCACCTTTAAGCTTTTCCCTTTTTACAATATTATACCTGGATATGAGGACTACAGAAATGGCAGTGAATTTGGATCTTCATCCTAGAAAACTGAAAACAACCTTTATCAAGAGTATATTTAATCAGGAGAGGAGAGGAACCTGATTTATTTAAAATTTTATAGCAAGGACCCATATAAAATATTTTGTTTACAATTCCACACTATGAGGAACAAGGTGATGAGACATATGTTATCTCCAAACATTCATAAAAAAGTTATTACTATCCAGCAATAAAATGCTCAAACATGACTAGAATCGAAATCCAGCTATTTAGCAGTCATATATTGTTTTTATTGCTTTACTCCTCCTTTGCCATGGGCATCAGCAAATAAATCTCAGAAATTAGAGATGGAAAAGATCTATTAGATGGTCAGGGAAGGCCTGAGCTGATGTGGTGTAAAAGTAAGAGGCTGAAGAAATGGATTCTGTTCCTATAAAATAGTTTGATGAAAAAAGATACAAGAACACTTTCTTCTCACCCCACTCCCATCATTAAATCACATATACAACACATGCAAACTTTTGCAGACACTACATTATTGCCCTATTTAACTGTAAGCAATATTATTGTGTCAGGCTTAGTGATCAACGAAGAGGTTTTTTCTATAAGACTGAAGGCAAAGATGGGTATGGGTAAAAAGTCAGAGAGACCAGATTTTTAGCTCTTTCTGCTGGAAGAAAATAAGCAACTCGTAATGGTTTGGGAATGACCTACACCATTTCATAAGACAGTACACAGTACTTAGCATGCTGCAAACATACAGAGCTCGGAAATAAGGAAGCCTGAGGAGGCAAATGACCACATGTATGGGTTTGTACACAACTTAATCTTTAGGAAGATATTCTTCATGTATATTGACACTCTTGGACTTTTGAGGCTCCCTAGGACTACTTTGATAGAGGCTTAGGCCAACTGGGGTACAGGCAAAGGAGAAATTGAATGGCATGCAATGTCACCACCAGCAGAAGAGGTTGGCTGATGTGAGCAGTCCAGGATGGGGAGCAGTATAACAAGCACACTGATTACCAGAGATTAATTGCTTTTTGATAGCTTGAGGTAAGTTAGGAGAAATACTCAGCATTTTCAAGAGGGCAATGAAGCAAAAATAGTTAATGCCAGTATTGCTCAATCCTGAGGAAAAGCATCAGGTGTTGAGGGTCTTAAGGTTGTACTCAGTGATCTGGAGGGTCTTTTCCAATCATAATGTTTCTATGATTTATGAACCGCCACCACCCATCCGTTGCTTGGCTTCTGCAGCTTGTTGGCTTCTGCAGATGTCCAGGTCTCTGGCTCTGTGCTGTAACCTGCTCTTACACGTGGGGAAGCAGCAGGTTGCTGGAAGATGATGCAGGGAGGAGGGCAGAGAGCAGAGCAGAACAGAACTCAGGCCGCGCATGAAGGACGTGGCTAACACTTTCCACATCTTCATCATGGCTCAAGTGAGCACACTTGCCATAGAGACAATGATTTTCCTTCAGAGATCTTGCCTCTCTGAGGACTCTTTAGCCACACTTTTGAAATCAGTGAACCCTGTTTGTTTTCTGAAGGACTGTGAACAACTTCTAAGATGTCCCACCCTATTTGTTTTAGGTGTTTGTGTGACATCCTGGAAACTCTTTTACCTTGAGCATTTTTCATGAGATGTTTGCACACAGTTAAATCTGTAGTTGCCAATTAAGAGAAGTTCCATGCTCTTCTGTCTTGACTATTTTGATCAGGAGATCTAAAAGTAATTTATTCATCTCTGTCAGATCACCTACATTGGGAAAGCAGGTAAACTGAAGTCCTGATGTCTCAGAAAGTGTTTCAGATACATCAGTTGGATGCTGTATCTCAATATGAATATCTTAGTCTGGAGTTCTGTTTCTGAAGCTCTGAACAAATCATGAGAAATCCTACTGACTGGAGAATACTTAAATGTCATCAAATTCATTTTTCTGTGTTCAAACTCTGAATAACTCTGTCCAGACATGCTAAATTTGTCATAAAAATGTTGTGGGTTATTTATTTCTCAAATAATGGCATTTACTTAAGTAGAAAAGATATAGGCTCTTCACTGTTAAGGATATTTGAATCTCCATATATGAAACTCCATATCCCAAGAGAACTTCCTGCTCAAGAGTCTTTGTTTGAGACACCCATTATGATTCATCATATAGAAGAATTGCAGCAAGCAACGAAAAACTCTGAGATAAAGAAGGAAAGAAGATAAAATGAATCTGACTCTAGTTGTGTGATGGTGAGGACTCTCCAAGCCAGGTTTTGCAGCAGTCTTTCTGATTCTTCAGATTCTCTGCAAAGATTATGGAGGACGACACCTCACTTGAGCTAGTTCTGCAAGTACAATTAACAGCATTGTAACATGAGCCATACTCAGCTGCTGTTGCGTGATGGGATCAAGGAGGTGTTAGTGCCACATCCGCACTAACAAGAGGCAGCTGTCAGAGGGTCATTTTTAGGTTTGTAATTCAGAGCCCAGCTGGAAATGCATAATCCAGATTTATTGACATTCTGAGCATCCTGCAAACACAATCTTTTCCCCCCTTTAATACTGTTGAGGAAGGAGGGAAGCAGAGATGAGTATATTTATAACAAGTGCTTTGCTTATGTTAGGATATTGATTTATGGAGTCAGTATTCAGAGCCCTGTTACTGTTGCAAAATGCAGTTGCATTTTGGAGATTCAAAATATTCAGTTATTATTCTGAGGGCTTTGGAAAGTAGCACTTCAGACAAAAGTGAAAGCAGTTCAGACATTTTAGTGACGGGTGTTGTTCAAATACATATTGAGAGTTGATTTCTGCTCTCAGGAGCATACTCTGGTTAGAGAAAGGGAAAACTCAGGCAGAAGGGAATAATGTAGATGATTATGGTGAGATGGAGCCAGGAGCAGACCCCACTGTTCCTCATCACTAGCCTAAAGACCGTATTTAATATAGCACAATGCCTCCAACCTGGGAGAAAAGTAATACTGTACACAAAACGCAGGCAGGTGCAAATGCAATTTGTCAATAGACTGCAAAGGGCACCTAATTTGTCAGTTGGTTTTCTAAAATTAGCACAATTTAGAAATGAAGTGTTGCTTCAACATGAAAAATCAAAACGTTTCATTTAGAAATTGAAAAAATGGCACCTTTCCAGGAACTAACCATTTCCGCCTATAATCAGTAGAAGTGAGTACACGGAGGCAGCAATTGACATGCAGATGAATACTGACAACTGATCAGAGACATAATGCTCATTTCTTATACATACATTTTTTGTATGTATACATATTTATGCCTGCCTAAGAGTACAGGTTTTGGCTTTGTGATGTTTATCCTGTTGGGTTTCTTCTGCAGCCAGGCTGGAAGTCCTACTTTGATAACAGAAATCTATCAAGAAAGTGATAGTCATATCATCTTTGGCTATTCCAGGAGAGCAGGTGAAAATGGACTGAAAAAAAAAAAAAGTTTTAATACAAACACTAAGCAAGTTCCTTTGAGGGTAAGCAGTTAATTAGATTAAGTGTTTCAACTTGAAATGTATATTTTTTTAAAGTCACAGAATTTTAGCATCTCTGAAATGTAAAAGGCCAGGAGCTGTGCTTTGCAGTATTATTATCACTGTCATCCTCACTAGCTTTCATGTTTTCTCTTAATAGGAAGACCTGTCTCTTTCTGTCAGTCAGGATCTGCCAGCGCAATGTTATTATGTCTGTGTTATTATTCAGAAAATTCTTTTCCAGTATTAACTGCTTTTTGCCAAGGACTGTTACATAATGTGATTGTACTGCAACAGCAATGCAGTGCTTTGAAAGTGATGGTGAGAACGACTTGATTTCCTTGATATCTAGCTGAGATTGAGCTGAGAGGTCAAGAAGTTGGCCTGAGGCCTTGCTTAGTTTCTGTTTGTCTCAGAAAGATTGCAGGAGGCGTGTGGAGTCAGAGAGGAGTGGAAACGGTAGAAAAAGAGACTTTTTTTTTTAAGAAAAAAGGAGGAAGAGTAGAGGAGAAAGACAGGAAACACCAAAATATTCAAACTCATTTTTAGTT
Source organism: Tinamus guttatus (assembly GCF_000705375.1). The sequence continues at coordinate 213,378 of NW_010584784.1, read as the reverse complement.
GACCCAGAGGGATCTTTTTTTCTGTTTATCTCATCAAAGCACAAAGAAACTCTTGATCTGTCTACCTGCTTGATTGCATCATTTACAGTAGGTGTATTTAGTTTATGGACTGACTGATCAAAAAAAAAAAAAAAAAGTAAAGTGCATTATTTGGAAATTTTCACTTTGTTTTGCCAAAATCTATGATTTGTGAAAAGTTCCGTTCAAACTTATTTAGCATTTTTTGAGGAAAAAGTGCTGCATATGTATGTATGTTTGTGTGTGTATGTATAAATACAAATACACACACATGTATATTTGTCTTACCTTCCCTTGCCTTCCCTTATTTTCCTCTTCTTCTAATCCCTGCTCACATATTTATAAAATGTTCCCATCTCGGACACCAGAGATCAGGGGGAAAATGACTTTTTAAAGGCCATGGCTTCAATGGTGAAGTGAGCATCACAAAATGCCTGGAGCTTTGATGATGTTCTCCAATGCAGTGACTGCTAAAGCTGAGTTGAAGCTCAGGGAGGTGGATGAAATAATTTGTTACTGCTTTAAGTCATTAAAGAAGATATATTTTAAAATCTCTCTTCCATGTATTGGCAGCACTTGCTGGATGATTAGCGAAGCTACTGAGGTCCCTCTCAAAGACTGGTCCAGTAGCTTCACTCCTCATTACATGGAGCTTATTTTGTTGAAAAAAAAAGTTAAATGTTACTGTCTGCACTTGTATATTTTAGATTACAAGCTGTCTTATACTGCTGGTTCTGTAGGCCACTAGCTTTTGAAGGCCTGCTGCGAACAAGATGAGAAAACAAGCAGAAGACAAACTGCTTGTGGATGTGCATGAGCACATCATGAGCTCTTCATTGGACTTGAAGCATTATGGATTACCTGGAGAAAAATGCAACTCTGTCTTGATGACTGAAATGGCTATTGTCTTGCCATGAAAAATCATAGGAAAAAAAAAAAAAGTTGTGTTTACAAAAAAAAAAAAATCTGCTAATCCTTTAATTATGGTCTTGTCTGGTTCTCCTCTGAGTTTATTTTAAAAGTATGGCCATAGCAAGGTTACACTTAGAAGCATTGTTAGGTTTAATGTGACATTAGCCATATTATATGTGAAAATATATTTTATTTTTAAAACAGCAAGAGATGGAAGAGTGAGCTCTGTGCTTTGCCTTTGAATATTTTGCTGAACTTTTATGTTCAGTATAACAGCACGATCTTCTTTATATATCTTTTTTTCCTTAAAAAAAAAAATAGTGCTGATGATAGTTTGGTCAACTGCTGTGAAGGAGATTGGAGATAACAGAGCCCTTTCTGTGAGGCAGAGATTGCCACTTTCTTTAACTTTGGTGAAATGCATCTTTTGTAGATGTTAGCCAAGTGGGACTGGTCCACAGTAGGCTGCCATATTAAGCAGTGATCTCATCATCTAGGTGCCTGGCAAGGCAGAATCTTCTGTAGCGCAGAAAAACTGCTGTGATAGCAGTGGTGAGAGCACACTGTGAGGCTTCCTACCACTCCTGGGGAGGTGAGCAGAAGGGGTATAATCATATTCCTAGTGTGAGTGTGGTGCCATTAAGATGAGGTAGGGTCATTGCTTAAGTTCCGCTGTTAAGAGACCCAGCAGTATTCAAGATCACTTAAAATTGTTTGCAAGGGTTTTGGTGGCAGGGAATGGTGAGACTCTTTTCCATCAGAAGGCAAAAAACTGTAGGATCCTGGATGCAAGCTGCGGCAGGCTTCCCTTATGTTCTTTACACTCATTGCAGTTCTGGAATTGGTGTGCTCAAAGTCTGGAGAGGGACAAATACACTTGACTCCAATGCTCTGCCTCTATGAAGGGGGGAAGATGATTGTGCTCCTGCCATGACCCACCATGACCCAATAGCACTGCTCTCTCTCTTTTCCATTTGTGACTCCTCTACTCATCCATCCCTTAACTACAATAAGACCAAGTGTCTCACAGTCTTAAGGGGAAAATTAAATATATTTTATGTATTTATATTGAAAAAAATCAAGCATCTAAAATAAGCCTGGAAGTTTGACAGAAGTCTACCCATCACAAACTGTTTTTCTTAGCCCTACGACATATACAGCCATGATTGATAGAAAGGATGGTTAGTTTTCTAGTGTAGCCTTAGGATTTAAGAAACCAAGTATGTGCTCTAACACAAGTTTCCTGTGTAATGCTGGAAGAGCATTTAACTTTTCAGCAATTGGCTCTACATAAACCAATGGGAATGTTGCTCCTCCAGAGGAGCAGAGGGACAGATGCAAGGACATACTGTGGATATGTACTGTAATTGGTACTGTATTTCCATTTGTTTCCAGTGGATGAAATTTATGACAGATTTTTCTGTTCAGGAATAATGGGTGTAAAATCTATTGAAATCAGAGCTAGAACATTTTATTCTCCCTTTGCATGGAAATAAATGAAGGTTGTTGGTACAGGTAATGTATGCTCAGGCATTAGTTTGTGGAATTATCTGGAAGATAATTTTTATATTAAAATTATAAAGCAGGATTTTTCCTGCATTTTTTAAATGTTTTGCTGCTATAGCAGGGGTATAGATTGTTCAAAATCCTCTGGATTCTGATGGCATTTTGACCGCAAGTTATATAGCTTTATCTGTAATGCTGAAATTGTTGAACAATGGGAAACTTGCACTGAAGTCTTTCAGTACCCGTGCAGACTGGTACTCCAGTCTTTCCAGTGCCTGAGAAAATAGACTCTGTCAAAAAAATCATATAAAGGATTAAATTTATGCATGACTCTTCGTACCATATGAGTGAGTATCCTTACTGTTTATCCAAAAACAGTTCATAATTTGCTGCTAATGATATTCAGCAATTCAGAAAGCCATGAGACTTGTCATGACTGTAAGTCACTATCTAATTCACAAAATTACTGAGATCTCGATTGAGGTCTTTGCAGCACTGAACTGTCTTCTACCTTCACTACAGCCTGTGTAAAAGGTAGCATTAAGAAAACATTTTGGATTGTTCAGTCTTGGAACTGCTAAGCACCTGCAATTCCTGATGGAAATGCAAAATTGCAAACTTCTCAGACCTAAGATCTTCATGTATTTGACTGTCACTTATGAAAAAAAATAATTTTGTGGCCTGCAACCAACCTGAGGGTAAAGTAGGATTATTATCTTGGACATAAATACACCACAGGGGAAAAAAAAAAAAAAGAGAGAGAGAGATGACTATTAAGTAATAAAGAATAAGAAAAAGTGTTCCATTCAAAGGTCAAACCCAAAGAACCAGAACAATGGCCACTAGACAACTAGAAGATTTAAAGTAGGAGATCATACTGAGTTTGCAAGATTAAGACCTCTAAAAAATAAAAAAACTCAATGACTGCATGGCATGAAGTTGGATTTATTTTTTTTTTTCAAGAGAGGTATCATAAGTTTGAAAAGAACAATCTGCAGGAGACATTCTCATTTTACTACATTTTTTCAAGTGGAAATGTAACCTCCACAAAACAATAGGATTTTCTACAAAACCTGTTTATTGTTGGGCAACAGGGACAGTAAATATTACTTAGAGAAGCCTCATATTATCAGTCACAGCTCCTGCCTCTCCTCCTGATCTCCTGGTTGGTTGGTATCTCCTACTGATATCAACTTTAAAGACATAATTAATTTAGACTAAAAAATAAAATAAATTAAAAAGAATTTAGAATCATAGATTTGGAAAAAGCTTTGATCCAGCTGCTTCAACATAAATAGAGTCAAAGTTTTCATTTCTACCTGTTTTCTCAAGTTTTCTGTATCATCAGGGCCTCAGTTTAAATGCTGCTGTAAATGGATGTACTTTTACCTTCTCCTAGATTTCATAGAATGTCTTAGAATGCTTAAGGTTGGAAGGCCTAGAGATCATCTAGTCCAACCCCCGGAACACGCAGGGTTGCCTAGAGCACGTGGCACAGGACTGCGTCCAAGTGGTGGTTTCGAAGATCTCCAGGGAAGGAGACTCCACAACCTCTCTTGGCAGCCTATTCCAGTGCTCTGTCACCCTCACTGTCAGGAATTTTTTCCTTAAGTTCCTGTGGAACTTTTGATGCTTCAGTTTCTGGCTGTTTCCTCTAGTTCGGTCGGTGGCCACCACTGAAAAGAGGCCAGCACCATCCTCCTCACTGCCTCCCTTGAGGTACTTATAGACACTGATTAGATCCCCTCTCAGTCTTCTCTTCTCCAGGCTGAACAGGTCTAGCTCTTTCAGTCTTTCCTCAGAGGGCAGATTTCCAGGCCCCTGATCATAGGGCAGTTGTTTCAGGCCCCTGATCATTCTCTGGACGAGGTGTTGCAAGAGGCTTATCTACCATGGTGAATCAGATACTGTGTCCTTCAGAAAGACTTTCTTGTTCTTTACTAAATGTTGATACATTTTGATTGCATAAAATGAAAGCAAAAGTTCAAAGAAAAATATTTCTTTTTTATTGTTTTGTCATAGCACTGGAATTGCTGAATTTTCATGAAAGCATAATATGCAAAGCCTTATCTTGTCTTTTTTAGAAAAGAATATTCTTTCAGAAGTTATGCTTTTGGTCCTTACATTAATATTTTCATTTCTACCAGAATTATAACAGGGCAGAGATGTTGTCAAAGAAGTATAATGTATTAAAATTGTATTCAGGATTCAATATTTTACTGTTCCTGCTTTCAAACTCAAACAACATCTATACCCAGCACCCTACTGGTAAATATATTTCCTTTGATCATTGCAACATTACTGATTTGAGTGATAAATATTACATCAACAGATACTTTTCCTTTTGTTTGCTCAGTATGTGGTTTTCAAAAACCGAGACAGTTCCTTTAAGGCCAAACACATTTTTTGTACTCTGTATTTTGCTCTTTATTTTGGGCTGATTGTCATCACTAAAATGGGCTTTTACACTCACAGTAAAAGGAACAGATGGAATTGGAACCCATTAAATTCCTCCACGAGAGATCACATCTGGAAGAGAAAAGATTTTGGCTCACCGAAGTAGTTAGCAATAATATTTAGCATCATACATATTATGGAAATGGAACTTTTAATAACATTTTGGGGGTCTGTGTTTTTCTTAGACTAAAAAATTAGCTTATACTATATGTATGTCCTCTTCTCTGAAGAAAAGATAAAAGTCTGTAACTCCCAGAAAATAACCCACTTCTATAAAAGAAGCTATACCTTCAGGAGACCCAAACCTCTGGCCAATTTTAGGTATATTTATCTTATAGTTGTTTTAGGTATGCTTATCTTTACAGTTGTACCTGATATTCTCAGTCATGACCTTGCAATGGAAACACAGAATGAAAAAAAAAAAACACCAAAAGCTGCAAACATCCTCTCTTTTTTCTTCCAAAACTCTGACCCCAGGTCCAAACTGTTCGTAGTCTAAGGATAAGGTAGGTAGTAGATGGATATTGCTTGATGTCAATAGGTTGTGGCTTTAGAAGGGTAAAAACTAGATTCTCTTGAGGTTTTGATGGGCTACCGGAATCTCTCAGTGGCTCTTTTCTGTACTTTGGTGTTTTGGCTAAGGCTAGGCCTCTATTTGCGTTTTCACTCTGTCATGTTGGGTTCAGGTAGTCAGTAAAATTTACTTGAAACCATGATCAAATCTGGAAAGATTATAATTGGCATTCTTCCTATTCCTAAGGTAGCACAACAAGAAGAAAATTGTTCTGACTTTTCATATACATTAGAAGTAAGCAAAAGCAAAAGTATGATATGTGAAAATTGTATTGTGTGAGGTGGTTACCAGCAGCAGTGGTGGCAAGTGACCTAGAAAGTTCACTTAGATAACCAGGTAACCTCAAAATGAAATGTCATGGTTAAATGCAAACTAATAAATGCAGAAGAGGGGGGAAATATCAGAGAACATACATACATGTTTATTATAAAAATGCCCACAGCAAGAGTGCTAAAAAGTGACCTACTGGAGACAGCAGAAAGCAGATAAGACCTGCAACTGATTTGAAAGCAAAAGACCAATATAACTTTCGTTCTCCAATGCACAGCCACTCTGTAGCAGAACAAAGAAGTGACATATGTAAAGTGCCGGAAAAACTGCATGGGCAGCCCTTCACTCAAAGAAGGGGAAGGAAAGTGAGAGAGGTTTTAAAGCTGTTTAGAGTGCTAAATTGGAAATAAGGGACTCACACTGCTCAGTTCTGACATTATTAGGAAAAAAAATTGTCCTGAGCAATTAAAAACCATTTTGAGGGATAAGCTGAATGTTTAGGTGCCTAAATGCCTCAAAAATGCTGATCTTAGCCCTTGTGTAGGACAAATATTGAAATAGCATTCCTAATTCATTTGGTGTTTTAAATTGTGATGTTGTTGTATCTTTAGATAGAATAGCCATTTTTTCATTAATGCTAATTATCTGATGAAGTTAAGGGTCAGGAACAGAAAGAAAAATGTAAAGTGGTTTATACAGTCTGTCATTAAAATAAATAAATAAATAAAAATCTCCCTGCCTGAACTGTTCAGTCTCCATCCTCTTCCTTAAGACCTCAGCTTCACGCCTTAGCACAGAATTTAGATTCATCCCACATGGGACTTAAATATCAAGCGAAAAAAGAAAACAGTGCAAGGCAGCAAAACAGCTACAAAGGGAAAGAAATTCTAATGACTGCAGAAGAAAAAGCACAAATTCTTTTTTTTTTTTTTTCTTTTCAGGTCATTGACAGGGAGAATTATGCAAAAGATTAATTCTGCTTCTTATCTCTAGGGTCTCTTTCCTAGCACAAAAGTGAAACTGCTTAACTGCCAACATGCCAGGCTCTACAACAGTGACTCATGATTCAGCTTCTGGATGACTAATGCGACATGCCACAAGCTGTCTATGACTGCTGATTTTGAATGCCAGATGGGCAGTCCGAGCTAGTGACCGAATTCTGCACAAGAAAATTAGAGTAAGTAAAATGGAAACTAATATGGCTGTCCAAAGAAATCATAGGTAATATATTATATATGATCCATGTAGATTCACATCTACCTGCAATATCTACATGGACGAGCAGGTATGAAGTGTTGTATGGCTCTGACACTGCTCTGTACAGGTTTTCTGCCAACTGATGAAGTGTCACTTGGGGTAGGTTCACAGGTTACAGCCAACCTACGACACTTCAGGGCAGACTTCTAGCTTTCCCTTTGAATCCCTCTCCCCCACCTGCATGTTTCTCGTGTGCTAAATTCAGAAAGCAGGCAATAGGGTTCTTCATTTCACTGACACAATGAAAGAAATAACCAACCAAAAATGTTTTATGTTTGAGCGTCACATTGGAGCTGAACAACTATTAAATCCCACACATCCTGTAGTGGGGACATAAGAACAGAGCAAGAACATGCTTCTAGATGAAACCTAAAGTTCCACTGTGCAACACAGTCCTAATTAATAGGCTGTATTTTCTTCTGGTTTGGGTGGTAAGATCTTGCTGTTTGGGTTTGAAAATGCTCTTAGCCAATGCTAGATATAACACTGCTAAACTAATTATACATGGACCTTTGTTTTTCTTTGTCTAAACAGGCTTGTGTATTCTTTTTTTTTCAGAAGAAAACTGCTTGCCATTAAACTTTGTAGCCATTATATGTAAATCCTTAATGACTGGATGTTTTTTTACTCTCACACTCTCTCCGAGAAGGCTCTATTAAAGAGCAGAAATTTGGAAACAGCTAAATTTAAATTTTAAGATATAAGAAAACAGTTACCTATATTCTACCTGCCCGGACTATTACCTACCTCTGCACAATGATGTGGATTCCTGATAAGTTGTTTATCCCATATGCTACGCCTGATGGGTGTCCTGACTGCCCAAATGGCAATGACTATTTGAGCAACTAAGTCCGACGCATGAAGTTATGCTCTTAGGCCAACTGTCTACTTATTCTTATATCTACCATTGTTCCATTTATCACTGTACACACAGAGACTTTTTCCAAACTGCACTGATGGCAAAGGAAATAGAAGTTACCTTTTATCATAAAAAGACTAAGTCCAGTACAAAGGCTGTGATGGAAAGATCTAGGAACAGGGTCAGTATATCTCTCTATTCAGGACTTGTGGATAATACGTAAATACTGCATCCAATTAAGAGTTTTTCTGCTTAATTTCTTCTCTTTGAAATAACCTTTGTACTTGGGAGAATCTTTGTACCAGCTCTCTAGCACTTGCCTGTAAATACACATTTTTTCTGTGCGCTGTTCTGACCACACGATAAAATGTGTGTCTTCTACGGTGGGATCATCGTACCAGATGCAAATGTCTATCTCTGAACTAATTATTCTCGGCTGCATTTAGAGTTGCTGAAGAGGAATTAGCACCTTTATATTACAAGTCTTCACATCTTATTTGAATGTCTGAAATAAATCAATACCTTCGTCCTCTAAAGGTGCCTATTATTTTCTCTGTTGACTAGAGAAGAAATTTATCGCAAGTCATGTGAGATGAATCATAGAATCATTAAGGTTGGAAGGGATCTCTAGACAGGGACCTCTAGGGACAACTAGTCCCATCCTCTTGCACATGCAGGGTCACCAAGAGCATGTTACACAGGTTTGCATCCAAGTGTGTTTTGAATATCTCCAGAGAAGGAGACTCCACAACCTCTCTTGGCAACCTGTTCCAGTGCTCTGTCATCCTCACTGTTAAGAAATTTTTCCTATCAGAAATTTGAATTGGAAGTATTTGAATTGGATTATTGGAATTTTTCTATTTTCCTACTGGAATTTTTCTATTAGAGTCTTCAGAGATAAGCAAAACAGCAGCAGCAGTCCATTTTAATTTGCAGAGTTAACTTGTGCTATAATTCAATTATTCCTGCAAGAGTTAATCTTGTTCTATATCCATGGTGCTTATGGGTGATAGTGTAATGGGTAATACTGTGTCTTGAATAGCCGTATTATATTTGCTTGAACAAAGGAGAAGAATGAGGGAGGAGGAAGAACCAACCCAAGTCTTTTAACACATTCTGGGGAAAAGAAGAGGCAGATCTGCAAAGGACTCAGAAACAGGTAGAAATGGAGGATGGCATTTGTTGGACAAGCTCAGGACATTTTTGAATGGACAAGGAATATTAGCAGGTTCCCCTTACAGTGGTGATTATTGGCAGCACTGAGAAAATACCTTGAAACCTCAGTAAGATTTTAGTACAACATGTGAATTAGCAACATTTAAAGGAAAGAACTTCTGAGGATGGAAAAAGGATTCATTCACCACTCAATTTTTCAGGCATTGAAACACTCGCTCTAATTCCACACTGTTTTTTCAGTGGTGCAGAAATTGACATATTTTAGACCTTTATTCATCCTATTTGGAGATGCTTCCATCCCTATCACCAGGAGCAGTTATAAATGTAAGAGTTAATAAGCAACTTAATGGGAAAGTCTGTGTGAATACCCCCCTAACATCACAAATTTGGCACTCATAAAAAGTCTGAGAGTTCCGTAGCTTTCCACTCTATAATGCATCCTCTTTAACTTGCCCTGACCTTGCTTTCCAGTGATAACTGTTTTTGGTAATGACTGAAGTATAATACAAATATATCTTTTTTTGAAGTTTCCTGTGCCAATTTTGTTCCGTCACTCTTCCTTATGAGCCTATTAACACAACAATTTAATTCTTGTTCTGCTTGTCATTGACTATATCTGCAGTATTTCTAAAGTTTAAAAATAGAAACATTACAAACAAGCTATCACCTAGTACTGGTTCAAAACCAACAATACTAAGGCAGCTACTGCAAAAAATTTTGTGTGCATGAAAAAGAAATTGTGAGAGCATCGATATTTTTTTCTTTTTCTTTGTTGTATTTTAGAGAAAAGGAAATGAAGGATGTGAGAAACTAGTTTGTGTGAGAGAGAAATAAAGGAACAGATTCTATCATCTTACTTACTATTACTTAGTTGCTGATAGAGTCTCTAACTCAATAGGAGAGTAGTCAGGTTAATTCCTTTTAACCTTTCTGCTCAAGAAGGTTGTCTCATCTGAGTCTCAAGAGCATAAGCTTGCTAAACACTGTGTACATTAAAACTCTGCCTTGTACATATAATTAATCCCCAAGGCCTCGTACTTTGTGGGACCCCAATATTTAGCAATGATATAAATATTTTATAACTGTCTGGAAGTAAGTGGACTTACATGGTGGTATAAGAGTTATTTTAAGCCAGTATGATTTTCACAGGAGAAGTAACATCAGCAACTACTCTTTTCCTAATAACAACACAATCTGTCAGTGTAGAATAATATTTTCTCACAGGTAGGAAAGAGGAGAATAATGAAATTTCTCAAAGAAGTATATTATATGGCATAGAAAGCAATTTCTTCTAAAATAATAACGGCTTGTGTAGAAGCTGGTTCTGGGAACGTGGATGAAGAAAAAGTACTAAGTAGCAGTTCAATGTAAAATACAAGTAGAAAGTTGGGAATGGAAAGACGGTCAATCTGTTGGTCTTTATGTGCTTTGTGGGGCTCTACTTATGTTAATGCCCTTGGATAATTTGAAGCAAATGAATTGGCAGGCAATAATGAGTCTCTGATGGGGTGAGAGACACATTTGGGGATTTGTATCGATGAATGTTGGTGTGCCTATATACAACATATCCATGAATTAGACGATGCACTAACATTAATATGCTGAGGCATGCTATATTCAGCTTTCTTATTATAGTTTGTAATGGAGAAGTTATTATATCTGTAAAAAATATAGAACCTTGATAATAAAGTTGCTTTATTACCTTTTATTTCAAAGAAGTACACAAATCACCACAGTCTTCTGTCTGACAGAAGACAGAAACAACAGAAACACTGGACTACTTACATGATCTCTTTTGGCAACATAAGAATAGGTGAGACATAGCAGATATTGGTATTGATCTCAGCGGTTCCTTTCCTTGAATTCCCACATTGTTACACTTTATATGTTCTCCTAAAAGTATATCCTGGGCATAACATACCTGAAGAATTTCTCAAACTTCATCATATATCCAGCTCTATTGTCTGTGCTCTGCCATTTGGAATAGAACATTCATTTAAATTAACGAGCATTTCTGCATAGCTATTGTGATTACCTGTGAAAACCCTGTAACCCTGCTGCTTTACATTTTCTGTTTTTATTTTTTTTTCCAGCCTCTCTATAAATACCTATTATTCAAAACTAGGGTTGGAACATGTAATTTAGTCATCTATCCTTTGACACTATGGCCAACTGTTGTTCATTTGTGTGACTAGTTAAAGCTGAGGATTTCAGTGCCAGTTACAATAATATCTTCATTAATACATGTCTACAGTCCTGCTGGTTTAGTAACTGGGATACTACATATCATATTCCTGTAGCTAGCAGTCATATGGAGCTAAAAATATCTGCTTAAGGAAACAAAAGTTCAGAAGAGAAATATCAGAAAAGTTATACAAGGCTTGGATGGTTATCTCACACAAATTTGTACAGAAGGAGGATTCTTAGTAGTCCTTTCATTAACTAAAAATTTCCAGTATAAACTTTTCTTCAGTATGGTTTTCACAACAGCAGAAGTTATTTCATCATATCTTGTAACTCAGTAACTGAAAATGAACTGGCCAATGGAACAATTTTCTTCATAGACAATGTTTGCTGTCAATAGCCATAGATGATTTCACTAAAATTTCATTTTAAGGAAACTAGTTTCATCCTTCCTCTTTTTTTAGTTACTTGTGGTATGATTTTTACACCATTCATGATAAGGAACCATCAGTTACTAAACTAGTGACAAATGGCCAGTTAGAACAGCAATTTAGCAGCTGGAATACCAATTTCAAACTAATTACCACTTAGAATAGCAATTATTAATACTGTGGATATGACATTTCATACCCAGTATGCAAAACATGTAGTGACAAAATGGTAAAAACTTGAAAATGTTCATCTCTCACAAATTATGAAATAATGTATAATTTGTGATAATGGGATCAAAACAAATGATTATATTTTTCTAATATTTTCCCATAAACAATTCTAAATTGGGATTTGTTATTATAAATCAAAAAAAGTAATAATAAAAAAGAAAATGTCAGCAATTCCCATGAAAATGAAATGAGGAATATTGACCCATCGTATTAATTTTTGTACAATTTCCCGGCTGTACCAGATGATGAAACAGACAGATAATTTGACTAATTATTTACCAGAAGATGAATTATTTGCCATTAGCATTTGCCGTCATCAAAAGGGTGAAACAAAGAAATATGTAAGCACTCCATGAGAAGTAGGTATTAGTCTGGTTTCATAGCATGCCAAAGTGCCTGGAGTTATAATTGTGGCATAATTAGTTATCTCTTTCTTTTAGTGCTTTAAGATTCTTCTAAAATATATCAAAATATCCAATTCCTTTCTGGACATGCTAAAGCCTTGACCTCAGTGATGTTCTGCAGAAAAAGCTTTTGCAGTCTAGTACCATATTGCATAGATGTGTATGCACTTGGAACAATATAACCATTATTTCTTATTCTTTTACCACTCATTGAGAATGGAAAATTCCCTGAGTCATTCATTACTTCTTAAGTTCTTGCTATGTTTCCTCTAGTCTCTTCTCAAGAAAGCAAAAATATAAAGAAATCCATAAGTGTATATTGCAAACCTATATGTATATATGGTCTGATAGAATTTTAATTTCCTGATCACATATTGTCTTCTCTAAGACCGCAGTTTTATTCCATGAACAAATGGGAAAGATTAAAGATTCCTGGGCTTAATTCCAAGTATTTCTGGGAACATGCACCAGCAGGCTTGTAAACCTTCTGTTCATCTCATACTGTCTTCTACTAATAAAAAAACTGCCAGGTCACATTTACCCTCGAAGTATTCCCCTGCCCTGTTTTCTCCTCTTCAGATTCTGTTCTTGTCCTGTCGGGCTGCCACCAAATCTCTACATTTATTGCCTACCTTTTCATATGAAAACTAATTACTTTTTGTCTCATACAATGGGCAAATGCTCCACAAATTTCTAAGGTTCTAGGGATTTTAGGGCTAATCCACATTCACAAGCCTACAAAAACTCAAGCAAGCTCCACTGGTGTGAAATATTTACTCTTTATGTATCTCTATTGGCCAGAAATGATTTCATAATGGGTTTACAGTATGTTTACTAGGTGTGAAAGAAAAATTGCAACTCCATAATAATAATAATAATAAGCTTTCTTATGAACTTAAAAGCAAACTCAGAGAATATCAAATTATCTTACCTCAAATTCATATCCCTGGGGTTAGAATTGTGACCTAAACTAATCTGTACCCTGATTTGAATGCCTGGCATTTTCTCTTTAAAATAAAATAAATAAATAAATAAATAAATAATATATTCTATTCCTGTTTTACAGGAGCAGAAAAAACTAAAAAGAGAGTTTTGCTTTTTATCTTTACTGTTTCTTTTGATGATGGGAGGATGTTGAAAGCTTTGCCCTTATTTTGTAATTAATTCTAAGTAAAAGTGATCTATTTTCTCATGAAGAACTTTTTGGTTTGGAAGAACAGAATATCTCTGACTTATTCTGTCACACCAGAAGAGACCATTTGGATAATACAGAGTGACTACAGTGAAGAGTTCCTAACAAGGACCAGTAGATAACTGAGTACTATTGGGAGAGGAAGGATGGAGTGATGCGAGAGGAGGCTGCTTGGATCCTATATTCTAAATCTAGATCCAGGAAATATTGCATTTTCTTTTCGTGTTAGTGTAAAATCAATATACATGCAGATGTTACTGTGTTGTGAGGTCTCTCATTTTATGTTTATTGAATTTAAGTTCATTGATTGCCATCTCCTGTTCATGCTGCAGTTGTGAAACTCATGGAATTTTTAATGTGAGAATAGAAATAAAATTTGTTGATCGCCATGTCAAAACATCCATTACAGTCCGTCAGAGGAATATAGAAAGGAGAGTCTTGGCTGTTACATAGCCTAGTTTTGAAACATACACATTCAATTTTTACCAACCCAAAAGGGAGTCAGGTAGATCATCAGAACTACACACCACACTTTTCTGTGTCCTTCAAGGAAGTCTTTCAGCTTTGTGATAAAGAAAAGTTGCTTGATGCCCTGGTGGATGTGCTGATGGATGTCCTGGGGCCAGGGACATCTCCCTTCCCAGCACAGGATGATCTGTAGCCAGCTGACCCAAAGATATTGTCAAAAGAGCATGGTGATGAGCTGAAAACCTGTCCTTAGAAGGTATGAGCTGACCCTACACTGGACAAGTCCTTCTGGGATCTAAAGAGAAGATCAAAGCAGCAACATGTTGAAATACTTCTTCTCCACTCCATTCTCTTCTCTGCTTTCAGCCTACAGCTTCAGGATCCTCCTCTTTTCCTCTTCAAAGCATACCACTCTTCAGATCCTCCAGGGTATGCCCAGAGCAGAGACTATTAATTCACCTAAATTAAGTTCTAGTCAAATTGCTGCTCTGCTCTGCTAGTAGAAGAGACTCACCCTATTATTCTTGGTCTTCTGAAGCAGAAAACTCTGCTTTATTTGCCAGCAGCGAATAAAAGTGTGTCTAACTGTATGCTTTGGGCATGTGTGTACTTCAGTGTCTTATGTGTATGAACTTTTATAACTGCTGTGTTTTGTGAATAGCTTAAGAATGCTCTAGGAAGTAATGAAGGATCAGCAGGATCTATGCAGGATCAGCATTTGTGTTAAGAAGTACTTCACAGAAAACACTGCTTTGTCTTCCTTGATATAAATACAATTGCAAGATGCTATGAAAAAGTATTTTTAGAGCACAGTGTGATGCGAATGTTTATCCTATATGTGTAATAGCTGCGAACGCAGCAGCCACTAAGCATAGGAATCATTTTGAGTCTTACACATCCACTAAATTCTGCTAGTGTAATGCATTTGCCACATTAGCAGTTTACAGATTAAGTGGATTTCCAGAAGCCTGACAATGAGGTCCCTTGCCAGAGATGTTTAGAGATACCTTGGAGCAAGAGAAGGCCCATGCATGAATAAAGACTTGGTTGAAGGGACAAGGAAATTGGGTGTAGATGATGGGATCATATACCCAGAAGAAGCTGTGCTTGGATGTGTTCTTCAATAAATTAGCAAGTATTGGGAAAAGAGTGAAGAGACAAAGGCTGCTGGCTACGTTAGTCAGTGACAACTGTTAAGAGTTGTAGGAGTAATAAAACAGCAGATTATTGTTGTAGGCAGATGCAACACAAATCATTAGACAAAAAAAAAAAAACCCTAACTTTACACACACGGTAATGGGCTCTGAGGTAGTGATTATTACTTAGGAAAGAGATCTTGAGGGTATAATAGAGAAATATTTCCAAGTAAAAAAGGCAAATGATACCCTAGAAATTATAAGAATGCAGAAATCTACAATAGTGTAATATGAAACACCACGTGAAGTTATTGTTCCTTCCCACTTCCTGTCTTCTTATCTTCAAAAAAGCTAAGGTAAAATTGGAAAATACTTTTCTTCTCATATTATCAAAGGAATGAAGCAATTTCTGTATGAGGAATGACCAAATGCACTTTGATTCTTCAGTCTGGAGAGATATGATCTAAGCGGGATATGGCAAAGGACTACAAAATTATCACCAATTAAAAGGAAACTGATTACTCATTTTCTATTCCACTGGGAGAGCTTGGGGCATCAAATTAAGCTAGCAGGTGAACCATTTAAAATGAACAAAAGCAGGTGGTTCTGCACCTGGTTGATAACCAAGCTGTGGACTACCTTACCACAGGATGCTGGTGATGCTGAGTTGCAGGGACTGAAAAAGTGTCAACTCTGTAAAATTCCAAAAGAAAAATCCGCAGAGAAAGATACAGTCAAAGTGGATGCCAAAACTAAAGACAATACCCCTGGACAAGAAAGACACTGAGGAACAAATTGTCAGAAGCTGGGAAAGTATACTGAGAGAATTTATTATTATTATTATTGAATGCTATAGACTTTTTATGGTGTCTATTGTGTGAGATAGACAGATGTCAACAAGGTCCTTCAGTACAGTCAAGTCGTATTAATTGCTTCTTCACTGACAAGGCAACAGCTGAAGAGGGGGAACTCCAGAGTGTCAAATTTAGCACCAGCTATGGACTGCATCTGAAACAAGACATGTATCTCACACTCGCTCCACTGAATATTCGCTGTGATTAACATTAGGCATTTTCAAGACTGTTAAATTCTCTTTTCAGCATTTTCATTACTAGCACCATATTTGGTACAAGGCTGCATAAGCTACAAAAAGTAGCTACCAAATGTATCCTCTGCCAATCTACAGCCTCCCATCTCCACTCTAAAGCATGGATCAACCCAAATGATGTATTAGATGGGGTGTTTAGTTTCCCCTCTTGGGGGAGATATTTGGATCTTTATTAAGCCTTTTCATTAAGCTGCAAAGAATGGGTTGAAGTCTGACAGATATAGGTCTCTTCTTCTAATCCAATTATTGTTTACATAAAACTGAGTGACTTCGCTCTCTTTGCTAGTGCATCTCTACATGAAACTGCTATACAAAATATGTGTTGAATAGAAAATTTGGGGCAGATTTCTCTGATAAACTACTACAGCAACAAATTACTGTTTAGAGAAGAAGCTGTGTTCTTACGGGCAATAAAATCCTAATAAATGTGTACCATGAAGGTGCCACTGAAATTATTGAATTAAATACCTCAAAGAGAAAAGACTTTATCAAAAAAATGTCTAAGTCAATTCTCCTGTGTGGGACAGTGATGACAAAGAAACTCAAGGAAATGCATGCTAAAGAGAAAATTGTGCATGATGTTGTATACATATGGCAAATACAGCAGAAGCAATATTGAACGGGCCCTAATTTGAACTGAATGAAATGAGGGCCCAGCAGAAGACCATTGGAGCTGCCATTGCTACCAGGAGCAGCCCGAGTTCCCTCTCCAGCAAGACCATATGGTGAACACCATACAGTTTTGAGTTAGGTGGAAGTTATCACTTCATGGATTTACTGGCCCAAAGGAGAAATTCCCTCCTGCTTCCTATCATCACAGTCATGATTTATTATTAGTTTCAATTCTTCACTCTAGATGATGCTAGTTAAGTTGGCATTTTCTATAACTTTTTCGCACTGCATCCCAAATATGTATATATTTTTTTCATGAGCAGAGGGTGTGAATACAAGTCCATGTTTAGATGCAAGCTTGAGATTAGCTGGGTACCCATCAATAGAGAAAGCCCAGATCCACACTGCTTCTGAGTGAGAACCCAAGCACATACCTACCAGCAATGAGGGCAGGTCAGACAGGGCATGTTCAGCCCTGCAGTTACTGCATAACCCATCTACCCTTATAGTATTGTCCTGTTTACAGAACTGGGCAGAAATATCAGCTGTGGTGATGACCTTGACCCAACCTACTGCAAGGGAAATTGAAATGTGTAGACAGAATAAGAAGAACCCCTTGAAGGTGTGGACACCTGGAGACAGATGTCCTAGAGCAATCAGTGCATCGGACCGCAGCTTTCTTCAGATGGGATTACATTATGCTGAAGACTGTTCCCTCTTACTCTGTTGCCTGCTTTTTAGTCAATTAACCATCTCTATCATAGGGCCTACAGCAACAGCAGCAATAATGACCTGGTCCTGCAGTTGTTACACATATTGGCTGCTCATTCAGAAATAGTTTTTTTTTTTTTTTTCCCTCAGATTTTGTTCTGACTCATGCAGGTTTACCATTATGAAGTAGTTTATAACTGAAAAATGACTGAGTTGGGTTATTCTATTTGTGTACATTTATATTCTCTGACTTGGATATGGTGTCTGTACTGCATAAATTCGATGAGGTGATATGGGCTTCACTCTAAATTTCTTTACTTCTCTTCTTCATTTAGTAGCATAAATATATTAAGGAAAGAGGAAGTGATATTTTATTACCATCATTTTATGTTATCATGTCATCACACAATCAAAACAATGTGTTTTAGATTTTGGGATCAATAGACCACTATTCTCAAGTCTAACATGGACTAACCTGCATAATCTAGGGTATTCTGTAGTCCAGTAGAAGACTTAGTTAATTGGTGTGAAGGAACTACACTACACCATTGATGTGAAATTGATTCAGCAAACTCAGAATTTTGCTGTTTTACGTGACTGTATAGACTACCAAGATTTTGCAGAAATTCAAATAATCTAGAAATCATTGATCAAAAACACCAAATAATTATTTTTATATAATTTTCAAACTACTTTTATCTTCAAAGCTCCTGTTTTGATTTATTTTCTCTATGATATTGCTACTTTGTTTAGTTTTTAGTAGAATCCTCAGTGTGTGTTAATAGTTTCTTGGACTGTAAATTGTTTTAAAACCTGCATTAATCATGAAGAAACTGTACATTAATCTCACCTTTCAGATGCAACTTCAGTGTGCTATAATTTAACCTTCTTTCTAGATAAAGGATGTTTAAGGAGCTCCCAGAATAACAGTGTTTTATTATTTGAAGATTCTAGTAAGATCAAGTACATCCTTTGGCAAAGAATATTTACTCATTCTCCATTTAATCTATCAACACTTAGTCCCAAACTTGCTTACTCTTTTTTTCAAACATAAATATATATTTTCCTTTTATGCAGAAGACTGAGGGCTAATTTCAAGGTATCATAAATATGATGAATAAAAGATGACATTTAAGCAATATATATAACCATGAAGCAACAATTCTGTTTTAAATTCCACAGCTGAGAATGACACTGACTTAAAGGAGTCGCTGTTTATATAAACAAGCAAGTCACTGTGGATCCCTTTGTTTCCTTCCCTCTAAGGTTTCGCTTGCAAACAGTTTGTATCCCTGGTTGTTTTATTTGATACTGGGCTGTCATTGCTGTTACTGAGCAATAGTAAATAAATAAATAAATAGTAAATAAGTCAGCAGTAATAAATGCAAAGAACATTGCCCCTTTTTTTTATAACACCACTTTCTCCAATCAAGTATCCTGAGTTTCGTATAGAGGTGCTGATTCAAAAGGAGGCAACCTAAGACGTAGACAGTTACAACTGGAGCCGTGGTTAGGCAGCCAGGTTTTAGTGACAGCAAGACTTAATTTTTACATCCAAAAGGGGAATTGTGGTGACTTTGTCTAGCAATAGGAAAAGGCTATGAAGAAGGTATATTCTTCAAGAAAGATACATCCTGATGAGCCAGTACAGGACTTTGATACATCAGACAGCCTTCTGCTTCCCAGAAATGCAGTTTAATATCTATGCAGAGACTCTGAATCTATACTTCTACTTCAGGCCTTCATTATTCTAAGTTCACAGGACGTGGAAGACAGAGTGAATTTTCTTAAAAAAAAAAAAAAAAGAGAGAGAGTGAGAATAATCATAATGAAAGTCATATATATTCATAGTTTGTTTCTTAGCTCCCATTCAGAGAGACATTGTGACTTGTTTGAATATTTCCAAATTTATTTTCATTGCCAGACAGGATCAGTCCCATTGAAGTATGGTTTATGACACTTGTATTTAGTGCTCTCATCTCTCACACTAGTTTTTGTTTGCCTTTGTAAGTCTCCTTGAAGTGCCTGCTGAAATGTTAAAAATATTGTATTCCACCAGGCTGGGGAGTATGGAGGCCTCCAGCTGCTGCAAGTGATCTACAGGGCTAAAGATAATGTTTAGCTAAACCCGTGGTGATATAGTAACCAGAGCTCTTCAAAATAAAATGACCTAAAGTGAAACATCCTGCAGAGTATGTGCAGAGAATCAAGGCTGCTGAGACAAAAACAAACAAACAAACAAACAAACAAACAAACAAAAAACAAAAAAAGAAGCTTGGAAAGGCCTGGAAGAGAGTTAATTTCTTGTAATGATTCGTACTTTGGGGACAAATTTAGAAAACTGTTAAAAGCACCTGAATCTGCAAACCCTACTCATGATATTCTGTGTTTTGCCCTGTGAAGAACTGTAATGACAACAATTGGTTCATTCTCTTGATTTCATTGAAATGATGCCCAGATTATGCTGGACTTATATGGATCAGGTCATTGGAACATCAGGCCAATACCAAAGACTATGTAGTCTAAGAGCTGCTGATGCAGTCCCTATATTTATGTTCAGCCATTCTGTGAAAGAGCTGGTTGAATGTCAGAAAAAAAATAACCCCTAAATTCTGCTGTTACTCATCAAATAATTAGTCCAATTGGGCAAAACATAGCAAGTATAACCATCTTTTGGATATTTTATTCAGCAAATGGCATTAACATTTATCAAATAAATACAAATTGTCATTTTATAAAATTAAATCTCCCACTGCACTTTAACTAATCCTTATGACAGAAGTGAATTTTGGGAAAAAAAAAACCCCACCACCAACAACAAAAAAAACCTCTTACTCCAATCATATTCCACATCATCAGGAAAGCATTTGATGTTTACATGAAGCCAAAATATATTTTTATTATTGATAATTTTAGGCGTGATGACTCCCTCCTTTGAGACCCTTGGCTGGGACAGGACACCTAAGAAATAGTTCAGGTGTATATACAACATAGGATTTAAAAATCTAAGACTGCAACACCAAGTTACAATAATTCTGAGGAGTGGGAAGGTTCGGTAGATATTTACCTCTATAGACCAACTAGCTTTTCATTCCTATACCACAAAGTCCATTAATGTAACATTTGTTTCTACCTTGAAGCTACAGGTCTGCGCCCTAAACATCTGGGCCTGTATTCCCAGAAAAATGGATTTAGCTCCTCAAAAAGAGTTTCGTCATTAGCTCTAAGCAGTAGATTTTGAGAAGAATGATGAGAAAGTGAGGAATACAGGATCTATATCCATTTTTTCCTTTATATTGTTCCCTTTTTTTATGTTATACAGCCCTCAACGGCACTATTCCTACATGCTTTGGGGGAGGCACTGAAAGAGATTATTAATTTGGGTTTGATGACATCAAGCTGCAAGAGAAAGCACTGAATTCTTCATCTTTTATTGTCTTCTAAAAAGTCTGGATAACTTTCTGCAAGATATGTTTTAGACACAAATTGTTGGGTCTTTACAGGGCAGTGTGTACTATATATACAAGATCTTACCTCCTCTGATCTTTAAATTTAGAAAACTACAGAAAATGTTTACAATAATGGTAAGAAGCCAAAATTATATCTCATCGTGCCCTGCTTTAATGTCTGTTACATAAGAATCTTCTCATATAAAGCCTTTCAAAATTTTCAGAAAAACTGCTGTTATTTCCTTGTCTTATATAGTAGAACATGAACAAAATATCCCAGATCCATATCTTTGGATCCACTACACAGATTTCTGTTAGAGAGAAGTGATGGAGGAGAACAGAAGATGGACAAACATATGTTTGCCCCTCTTTTTGGGGCCAAATCTAAAAACAGATGATCTCAAAAGAATTACATTTACATTACTGCATTACAGTTACAGTGCGTTTGAGGGCTTCTGCTGCTGCCACTCAAAAACTCCATGTAACATCAAAGCGCAGACTTCTTTAGGGATTGTGAGCTAGAAAAAAATATTACGGATGTGAAGAAAATTTTTAACAGACACATTCAGAGGTATATTTGATCTGTTTTAAATTTTCTTTGGATTAATCTGTATCTGGAAACTGGCAGTTCAGTACTCAAATCACACTGAAGTTATTTTTTTTTTGACATTAGTCTTTATGGTCTTGAGGAATTCAGGGATCCTTAAAGACATTTAAGCTATTTAAAACACATTGCCAAGCCACTCATTTACCTTCATTGCCGTGCAATTCCTATTTCCTTGATCATGTGAACACACATTACTTTGATTGGACTACTCAAATTTGAATGCTTCAATCACAACCTGCTGGGTGTTTCAGAAGTACGTATTGCTTCATAAATATTTATGTATTCAAGGGTGTTTCAGTTGTCACATTGAATGTTTTATGATTTTGTTTACCTCTGCATTTTGATGTATTTATTGCTTCATTGGTTCCAGTGCATCTAGCAGAGTCCAAAAGATATCTGATAAAATGGGATACGTTTCACTGTAGAATGGTCTCTAAATTATGTTGCGTGATTCTGTTATTTATCACTTAGACAGTTACTTCTGCCTATTTAGCTAATGATGGAGCATTTAATTTTGAAAACTTTCATTATATTGTCTGTACAATACAATCAAGTGCTTAGAAGAAAAACAGGAGACCATGTATCTACGTTACTTTTTTGTTCCTCATTCACCTTAGGGCAATCTAAACAAATTTTCATTTCTTTATAGTTCATTAAAATAACAACAATTTAAATTATTTATTAGGAGGAAATGGGTTTGGTAATTAGAGTACAGGACAAGATGTCAGTGATAATGTATTTTATTTCCATTTGGACATCAACTAAATGATGTGCTCAGGGAGTTCTCTACCTCAGTTTCTCATCTATAAAGACATATTATAATTTTCAAAATTTTAATTAATTACTATTTATAAATGCCTTATTAGTTTCTGGGATGAAAAGTTTTACATAAGCTCTCCAAGTAGTGATTGTTTTGTTCCATCCTGAAAACAATGTTGGATCTTTTAATAAGAATAATGAATACAGCAGACAGTGAATGCAAAGCAGTATTTATTAGCTTTCATCTCGTATGACTAAACAAGCTTTATTCCCAGTTGTGTGACAATGCATATGTATTTTCAAGAAATTCTTCTTTTACTCAGTGGGGTGACTCTCTAGAGTAATTATTGCTTTTATCAGCAAAGACTTGCAAAAGAGAAAACAAATATCCCAGTGGATAGGACTTACGAGTCAGGGTCAATTTTCTATTCTGACACAAAACTGAGACAAATCATCAAAGCTCAGATACCCCAAGTAAGCTCAGATACCCCAAGCAGTTGCAGGATTAATTCCTACTGAGGCTACAGGGGTGTAGAGCTTCAAATGCCATTGAGGACCTGAATCTTTCTTCCCCTGTGCAGTAGAGTGGTGATAGCAGCACCTCTTTACATATCAGCATCAAACCATTGTCAGGGCTAATTATGTTAGTCTGGGCAAGGACAACAGTTTTCTGTTGCTAACCTCCCACAGGGGAGCAATATGGCTAATATCGCATCCAGCTGCCTTTGATTTCCTCAGCCCCAGTGATGTGGTACTCATTTATAGCTGAGCTGACTGGGAGTAACACTTGGAATGAGTCCAGGGAGAGGCATGAACTTGCACCTCTGGATCTATACCAAGACACCTACACTGCTCCATCATCACTCTCCTCAGAGAGATATTATGAAGATACATTAATTAATGTTTATGAACTGCTTCAGTGCTGCCATATTTAGACTGTTAGGGCTGCATCTGTAGGAGCAAAACAGCAATCAGTAATTCTACCTGCAGCACAAGATGCAGATGAGAAGATGAAGCTGAGGGCCACAAAGTGGGTTCCTCCGGCAGGTATTTTTCCACACTGTTGAAACATCACTGGAGAGGACACGTAGACAAAGGTGTGATCAAGAAAATCACACCTGATCAAGAGATATCCTGGCTAACAAAAGCTTTGAAGTACGTGATAGAGAGGCAATTTTTTCCTGGCTTTAACCAAAGCGTTTAGTCAGATAATTTCACAAAAAAAAAAAAAAGCCTAGGATGGGAGAGAGATTTATCAAGTATTCCAAAATATTTCAAGGTGACTGTGGTTGGTCGTGGGAGTTCTTTAAAATGATTGGATGCTTTCTGGAGCGTGCATTTGTGAAGCTCCATCTATCATACAGTGGATTTGTTCTGGAGAAAAATACGTTGCCTCCTTGCTTTGCTCATAAGGTAATGCAGAAACTCAGGATGTGATGAATCGATACGAGAGTGGGTCCAGATTGCGGCTTCATGACTGTAAAGAGAATGAGAGTATCAGGAAAAGTCTCAGAGACACCTCAGCTTTACATTTTCTGAGAGAATGTGTGAGTTCCCAGGCAGGGTCCACACTGGCGTCATGAAGATGAGATATCTTCATGGAGAGCTACTCATTTACCTTCCACAGTTAATTGTTTCAGGGGTTCTATTGCTATGCTAAGAAGGGCATTGTTTCAAATGTGTCTCTTGAACTTTTGCAGTACATATCATGTGGAATCAAAAAGAGTGATTGCAGCAATAATGTTATGAACATCCTCCATGTTTCCTGAAAATGCACAAGCAGAAATTATTTTAGGCAGATTTCAGTGAAAAAAAAAATCATTAACTTGAAAAACCTTCTCCCCTCTCTTGACAGCCAACAGGGAGCCCAGAACAAACTACTCTGCTTGCCCTCCTCTCTGTTCTGTCTTTTCCATTGAATAGATTCAGCTGCCTGCAATATGTAAATCTGACCTTGCAGGTAAATGAGTTTTTGAGATTAAAAGTACTGAGTAGTCAGGACCTATGGGGTGAAGAAAGCAACTGATTGAGGAAGGATTTTGATGTTGAATATGACCCCAAGCTAAATTCTAGAATATACTTGGTACTGTTAATAATGTTAGCAGCAGTATTAGATTTGTTGCACTGTATTATTTAGGACTGACAGACAAAGATCAAAGCCTCATTCGATCATGTAGCACAATCAGATGGAAAGGGGTCCCTGTTGCATTTCCAGCATCAGACAGGACATGGTTGATGACCTTTCAGATGCGATAAGGGGATGCAGAAGGAAAGAGAATAAAGGAAATGCTTTAGCAAAACAAATCACTTGGGCAGAAGACTTCATCCCAAGTGAAGTTGCTCCAGTCTGCCTGTAACTTTCAAAAAGAAAACTATACCTTTTATTTTGCCACATTTCCATTATTTTATTTTTATTTTTATTTTTTTTAACCAGCTCTACTGAAAGAGAGAGCAGATGAATAGCACATTCTTCTTTCTAAACAAATTAGTGATTTAGCAGGATCTGTCAGTAGAGATTTTTAGCATTTTTTTTCTAAAAAAAAAAGTCTAACATGACTTATGCAATTGTACATGTTCTCTGAGTTAGAAGAATCATATACATAAGATATTTTTCCTGAGTTTGTGTATTTTCCTCAGAATAGATCTGGACAGGTTCTTTCAATATTTGTAAAACTAATTTGTCAAGGTTATGATAAAGTAGTCACTGGGTAAAAGATTATAACCAATTATAGCAACTGGGAAAAAAAATGCTAGAAGTATTTGTTTTTCATAACTTAGGAGATGGTGAGAAGAGATCTATCCACACAGGGAATGACTTAAAAGGGCATGACAATAAGAGACTGCAAAAATGTAAATAAATGACAGACCTTCACAGATATATCAAATTACCTTAGTTTGGCATGTAACATTTTGCAAAAGCCTTCTGGAATATTCTTAGACCTTCTAATGGACCTTAATTTGTGATTTTTTTTTTTGTTTGTTTTCATATATTCATAGTTTGAGTTACTGTTGAATACAGAAAACTGGGGTAGGGAGACTTTTGGTCAAATATTTCATAAACATTTATATTTTATTTTTAATCAGTTAGGCTTATGCTAAACTGAAATAATCCACTCTAAAATTGAAATAAGAGTCTATTCTGCTTGACTGATCTCTTGTTCTTCTGCAGGCAATTTTGCTAAGATAAGTATTTTCATGCTTTGTGGAGTGCACAAGAGGAGAACATCTTCCACTTTATGTGAGCTATCAGGTATTAGTTAATATAATTGTGAACAGTGTGTGTATCGAGCAGCATACATGATATAATAGCAGTATCTAGCACTCTGTATTTCTCTTGTACAGTGGATATGAGAAGGAAAGATAGTTGAAACTGGTGTCAGCAAGGGAAGTGCTGGTAGCTTCTTGGGAAGAGACTAGAGTATCTATAAAATAAGCAGGCAATGTAGAACTTGTTTTTGGTGGGCTCAGCTTTCCAGAAGAGGAACAAAATCTCAACACTAAAATTATGACATTACTATTCTCAGCGGATTAATGACTTTGGATTATGCACCTGGGACTTTAAGTTCACCTCAATGTTCACTGGCTCAATAAGCAGGGGTCAGTGACTGTAGGTCACTGGAAATTAGTAGATATCAGTCCAATCTATGGCCAAAGTGGAGAGGAATTATATTATTGTAAAGTAATGCATTTCTTGGCAAAAAATGTAATGATTTTTGGCACCATACAATGTTTTAGTGCCATCTGGTGACTCCCCCAAATGTTACAAGAATGTTTGCCAAAATGCCAGGATAAAATAAATACATTAATAATAGACAAATTTTCCATTAGTAATTATGCACTATAAACCTAACTTGCAGTGAGAAGATACAAACCTATAACTCACACTATCCGAACATGAATTTTAAGATACAGATGTTTTCCTCATATAGCTGGCAAACAAAAATAATTCCCAAAATTTTCAATGGAAATTCAGACAGTGAAGATTCATACAATACCTACAAAGAGAAGCAAAAAAATGTGGTTGTGTAAATGATCCACCTTGAAGCTATCATCATGCTAGCCTCTCTTTAAGACACTAATATCTATACAAAGAACAGTAATACAGAACTTTTTTTTTTTTGAAGTAAGATAGTTTTAAATTAAGCTTTTATTCTGAAAATGTGGTTAGATTTCTCCACTAATAAATGTATCAAATAGCATAAATTAGCCATTCGTTTGTATCTTTTTTAATGAGAAACCTCTAAACTGAGATTCACACCTACATGGGCATAGCCTTTGCTTGAGCCCTTTAAATTAAGGTTTTACTCTGAAAAGAGGCTGTAAAAATAGTTCATTCTTACTCAGCAGTCCTTTTCTCTTTTCTAAGTTCAGAGTCCAACCAACTAACTTTGGACACACTTTTTTCCCCCTTTTCATGTCTTTTAACAGTGGAGCCCTAGCATATCTGAGGAAGATTGATCTTTATCATATATATATATATATATTTGCATCATCAATTATGAAATCATTCACTTTGTTCCAATCAGGACATTCTTTGCAAAGACATATATTTGTATGCCTTTTTCAGGTTTCACAGCAATCAAGGGTCTTAATATGAAACTAATGACCCTCAAAAGAATGATTACAAGCATCTTATTTTCATTTTCACCATATTTTAAAGTTTCAGGATTTAAAGAAATGATTTATGTTATCCCTTGTGCCCTGTCCTCTTCATATGATAAGTATTAGGTTGTTGTACCTTTGTTCTAATATTTCACAGATGGAGAAAGATACGACTAGAAAGGGAATGTGTGGTGAGATAGCTGAAATAACGAATGACTAGACTTGATGTCCCACAAGATCCTTTTCAACTTTGTCTTTCCCACAAAGATACTAATTCTTCAAATACATCCAGCAGAAATTATGCACTGAGGGTTTTATCCTTAGCCTTTTCAAGTTGCTACAGGGATTCATATTGACTTCAAAAGGCATTGGATCAGACTAGCACTTTCTTAATTTTGTGAAATTTGCTTGGGCTGTTGTGTACTTTGGGCATGTTTTTCTCTCTGCTGGACTTGGACAGCACTGATTCAATGTTGCTCTACCTCTCTTTGGTGAGTTTCTTGCTTTAATCTTTAAATCAGAGGAAGTTTCAGCATCTTCTCTTTGACACACCGTGAAAATTTGTGTTGTGCTTCTGAGAGATGCCCATTTGATGATATGGTCCTTGTTATCTAATGAACAGGATCACTGCAGTTTCTCATATGTCGCTTTTAGTAGGTTTCTTGTTTTTATTTGCTATTCCTTGCTACTCTTTCTGGACAATAATGTTGCTTCCTCTTTAATTCCTTTTTTTTAAAATTTTTTTTCAATTTGTAGGCTCAGAGTTGAAAGCCAAAAAAAAAAAAAAAAAAGTATCTTCAGAGGGAGAAAGAGATGAGCACTGAAGGAGGACAGGAATCAAGAAAACCCTGCCGTTTTGTCACAGAATAAACCAGTGCCTCCATATGACCTGACAGTCAAACATTTTTTGTAGTCTGGAGCATTTGTACCATTCTGGTTTCTCTGTCACTTGATACAGAGGCTGCTTGGATTTAGAGCAATGTTCAAATTCAGAGCACTGTCTCTCTCTATAGATGGTGATGTCTGTATCAACTACTAAAACTTATGCTTCTTTCCTGTTTCTTCTATTTCTAAAGAATAACTTCCTATGAGTTTCTGGGATAGGCATTTCTACAGCAGGTTACTAGTCTTTTAAATTCTATGTGGCTCTACCTAGTGAACTCCTGTCACCTAGGACAGTTTGTCCTGCTATCCAGGAGAAGAAAAAAATCTTGTGTGCCAGAAGCCATCCGCTGTCATGTGGGAAGCATGGCTTCAATTTGTCACACTGTCACAGAGTTCCAGTGCAGCTACTTAATCTCTTTGCCTCCATCCCTCACTGTCATATGGCATAATTGCACACATTTTGTCAACACCGATAGTCTTTTGAGGGGAAAGTCCTCTGCGTCTTAGTGAACCCAGTGAACTGCAGTCCTGGCAGTCATGTTGCTTTAAGCCTGTTCACTGGGTACTTTCAGTCTTTTCTAAAATTTGGAAGACTATCCTGTGATTTCCTCAAGCTGTGAGGAGTACCTTTCTACTGTTTTGACCTTCTTTGGTGCAAGAATGAAATTGTTAATCACAAGAGGCCAGTCTTTCCTGATTAAAAGAATCTGGCTTTAAAAAGTGATGTCAACAATAAGGAAGAGCACCAGTGACCTTAACGTAACACTCACAGACAAACATGTATCATGTCCTGAAGACAAGTTCAGAAAAAAATCAAGCAGTGGGGTGACAAAATAATGAATCATGAAGGTCTGCATGTGTTAAGATGTAGTAATGAACAAAGCTGGAGGCACAAAGACGTGAGACCAATTTTAGTTATACAACATTTGGTGCATTGACAACATCAGATAAAATGTCTGATGGAACATGACAAGCACAAATAATACATGAACTCTTAGAGTGGGTTGCACAGGATTCCTAGCTGACTGCTGCAGCTGTTATAGTACACTATATTCAAGTAAGAAAATGGAGAACTTAACTCTGTCAACGTGTTTTCCCATATTATGGTAACCCACCAGTTCCTTTGCTGTGCATGTTACAGAAGTGCTAGTTGCCATAAGTCTGTGATTTATTTATAAAATTGAAAGCATTTTGTTTTCTATGAAGAGTCTATATAACCTATTACAAAAGCATGAATGGTCTTCTATTTTACAATAAGAATAATCCATATTTAACAAAAGGGCAAGGAAATACTGGAAATTACACCGAATTCAGACAGATGCCTTAATAAGGCAAGTGTAAGACACCTCTGCATTATAACTACCCAATGTATTGGAGCATTTGAAAAGACTTGATTCCCAAATAGTTTAGTATTTGGACAAACAGTGCAAAAATTTTCAAAGACACCACACATTCTCCAGAAAATGGAAAGAATATAGGCAATTACTCTGATTCTGTATAGAAAGTTATAATAGTTTATTAAGTGGATGGTAAAAAGAGAGGTTTTTTTAAGGCTATGTTTACCAATTCTTTAGATGAAGGGAAGTCATGGCAGTTTTGACACATAGATTTGTATGATTTATCAGCTGAGGAAATACTGGCTAAGAAAAAAAATATACCATTTAGAAGTTAACCATTTATTCTATGGTAGTTTTTGAGAAAAGCAGTATAGCTAGCCGAGATTCTTTATTCTCTGAAATAAAATATATGTCCTTCAACTACTAAGAGAGCCAGTGTACATTTTGTAATGGAAGTAGCTATTTTTCCTTGTTAGTATGGGGACTGGGTGAATACTGGATAAATGCATTCAAGAACATGTTCACTACATTCAGCTGTCAAGTCCTGTTCCTTCCTCATTCTTTCTTCCTTTCCTTCTTTTTTTCTTTCTTGCTTGCTTTCTTGCTTTCTCCTTGCTTGCTTTCTTTCTTGCTATTTATTTTTCAAACAAATAATTTCAGTATGCC
Organism: Tinamus guttatus; assembly: GCF_000705375.1. The sequence goes on along the minus strand of NW_010584784.1, from coordinate 183,567 downwards.
TTAACGTTTGGGGAGAAGCTTTTCAAGTCACAAGTATCAGGAATGTGATCCTAATTAATAACAGCAGTGATCCTAATCAATAACAGCATAAAGAAAAAAAAAAAAGAAAAAGAAAAAGAAAGTCCAAAACATGTGAATAAGCTTGTTGGATTT